>APFE030245196.1:0-18714 GCA_000404065.3 Pinus taeda
AATATTATTAATAATGATAAAATTTAGTATGATTCATGGATAAATAAAATATTTCAAAAGTTATAGATTCTTGGAGACTCTAAAATTATTATTAATTAATTCAACAATATAAAGGGATATCAAAATAAATTTATGGTTTGAAGCATGCTTTTGATCACATTTCTACTTGTCATATATATTGAGAGAGAAACCCGACTCCTTATCAATGGCCAACAAACATATGGCAATGGGAACTTACAAATTTCTGAGAAGGTAAACAATGAAGTCACTCTTTATTTCCACAGGAAATTCTTTGAGGGCGAGCTACCTGAACTCCAACGGGCTTGATCAGCTCCACAATAACTCCATTGTTTTTTTGTTGGTTTCATGCAGTTTATATATGCCACACTTTTCTCGAGAGCTCACACTATTCAGATATATCAAACTCTCTTCTATATACATATTCTTTATTGTTGAAATAATTTAGAAACTCAGAATGTCTTTTGATGTTCAGGGTTTTTGGCCGACAACCCACAAAATTTTTTGACTCGACAATTTTTTTTTATAAATTTGTTGAATTATTTATATAATTATACTCAGGTTACCTCTCTTATTTTTTATATAAATGATCAATTCTATTTTTTCCTCAATAGATTTAAAAATATTAATAAATTTCATTAATTAAATAAGTTATTCTCTAATTTAATTACGTTTTCTTGATTTTCTATAATTTAATTCAAGTTAGAACATAAGTGGGATTTTTGCAAATCGATTCCAAACATCAAAATTCTGGAGACTTGTATTTTTATTGCTTGGCTCTTCCTACACTTGTATGGTTAACACTTCCAGAGATTTGAACATGGGTGATGATTTTTTACTATTTTTCATTTTTTATATGGATGTTTGATTTAAATTTTACTCAAAAATTTTGTAGGATATTTTTTTCAAGATTTAAGGTGTTTTCTGACAAATTTAGTTGTTATGGCATGTGATGGAATTCTAAATTTTCAAATTGATTTATCAAATCATATATGCTAGGTGCGATTAGAGGAAGATCTCCAAGAAAAGAATTTTATTGAAAAATGAAAAATATTTTTTACCTTTATGTATTATTTAGAGACTATATGTTTTAATCTAATTTATAGACATATTGACTAAAAGTTAAATATATTTAAATTATAATACTTTGACAACTATAATTGCGGAGGTTTCAACAAAAAGGGTTGAATATTTGAAAAATGTTTAGTTTTCTTATTGAAAGATGCCAATGGTTGTGACAATTTTTCATTGTGTATTGGAATATATAAAAAATCATGTCTATTGGTATTCCCCTCTTTGTCAAAATTTTCAAGGAAACCATCTTTAGGGTCTTTAAAAAATTTAGTAATATGTACAACACCTTCTGCATGGTCAGTAACTATTCGAAGCAATGTGACATCTACATTATTTTATTGAATTTTTTTGTTTAGATTATTCAACTCATTCAACACATAAGTAGAAACTGTTATTAATTTCTCATTTTTGAACTACTTTATTTCCTTTAAATTAATGATGGTATCATATACAATCTTTCCTTTTCCATTAGGAACAATAATTATTTTTATGAATCATGAGACTGGAGGGCCCAAACTTTTTAAGTCTAGATATGTAGAATACACAAATGTTGTTCCAAACTATTGTCTATACTTTCATCTAACATTATAGAGAAAAAAGGATTTTCTAACATTTTTCTAACTTTCACATTTTGAAGATAATTTGATATAGAGAGAATAAATACAGTTTTTGCTTTTCTGTTCTAGGAAGAATAATCCACTCAAGAAGGCATATTATGTGATGAGCCTCATCATTGGGTAATTATACGGGCCTTAATTCACTTCCTAGCTTAGTCAAACCAACTATTCTCACAACTTATTGCATACTTTTGATTATATTTTGTTTATGAGATGAGTTAGAGAGTTGGATATTTTTCTTTGTGGTCTAATGTGCATTTAATGCAAGATTAAAGGATAAAAGCAAGGAATTTTGGCAAAGACCTTGGTCAAAACTCGAATGGGACAAGGGAGAGGAATTATAGGAGGTAAATCCTCCTCATTTACTACCCCTCCATTCGCATATTCCTCCATCATCCCAGAGTGCAAACAACCAAATCATTAGGACTAAAAGGTAGCCGAGCAAGTGAAAATACATAGCACTAGTTTATCTCGAGTTTGGGAGCTGAGCCTCCCTAATTTTAAGGAATTCATTGGAGACTTCAAATGTATAAGTAGAGAAGCCTAGGACCTCAGTAGGATTCAGATTTTTGATGGTAAAACTCTACTCTATTTTTGATTTGCAAGACTTGTGATAGCCTTTTATGTAATCCATGGTTTTGATAATAAAAAAGAGTTTTGTTTTGAGCCAGCACTGAGCTAACTCAAAGGGTTGAAGCTCTTGGGTTGGGGCCCAACCCTAGTAGCCAAGGCTCCTCTTTATTGTACATGCATGCTAGCATATATTCATGGTTTAATTGTTCATTTGCTTAAGTAGCTGCATTTCCATTACAACAGTGTAGAATAGATTGGTTATATTTTAGTTTGCTTCCACTTGTGCCTTCTTTCAATTAACAGATTAGCAAGGTGAAAAATATCACTATAAGGTTGTCAGCAGGTGTCTCGGCCTCACCTCCTCCCTCTGGGGCCATGACTTGAAGAAGAGACTTTTCAACAACCCTAAAAACACAGATTTCTAGTTCTTGCATGAGCTTTGGAGTTTGTTATCTTGATTCAGTACTTGGTTCAATGCATTGTCATATTTTTCCATCACTCTCTTTATACAATAAGATGTCACTCATGTTCTCATTTTCTTCAGCACTTTCTTCATGCATAATATGGGCAGTTGGTTCATGCTTTTCTAGTTTATGAGAATGTATCTTGTTGCATAGTTCTTGGAAGACACACACGTTTTAAGCATTGTGGGTACTTCAGGAGGAGGTCTATACTTCATCACTAGCATCCATCTTCCACCTCATCCACCTCAACCATCTCTTGTTCCACCATAACCCTCACTAGTTTTTTTGTCCTTTTTTATTGAAATTCTTGTAGACACATTGAGTGTATCTAGGCATCTCTTCTTTTGGACATTGATTCATGAGTGTTCCTAGACCTTATAACCCCCTATCCCACTCATTACAAACCTTTTCCAATCTTCCCAACACCTCCAACACCTCACAATTAGCTCTCGGCTGCATCCTGTAGGTTTCTTGTAATTCCTACAGGATCATCCTATAGGTTTCTAGTACATCTTGTGGGTTTTCCTGAAACGGCCTATTTTGAGGCTGAATTGATGGGAAACCTCTAGGAAGTCACAAAAATCCTCCTAGGACCCTTCCACACCATCCAAAACTCCATAGATTTTCTAGCCATCCTCAACCACCTTCCATCCACTTGTCACATTCACAAGAACAATTAAATTGCATGCTTGATTTTACCAAAGAAATTATATCAATTCAATTGTAGTGAATTAATGGTCGAGTGTCCAAAGGTTACTGTGGGAAAATATAATTTTAAATGAACAAGGATTTCAAATGATCCAAGGGAAATTCTACCTTTCCTATTAATTGGCATTTTGGAAAATTGGGTATCAAGAAATATAACTAGTTGTGATTTGAATATCTCTCACTATATAGTGTAAGTTGATAATCGTTAAAAAATGAATGAAACAAATATGTTTAATGAAGAATTTGGGACACTAGAACATTGGGAGGGAGAGAGATCAAGTGTCGATATTTATTTTAAATCAAGCCTTTAATTTTGGTTGTGAATATAAATATTAGGAGATCGAGCAATTGAGTCATTAGGAGATTAGAGATATATAGATACCTTGCGATCATTCCAGTTAAAACATGAAGCTATTAGGTGATAGGGACATTGAGTGTAATCAGGATATTGGGTGATCATTGCAATTAGGACATTAGGCCATCATGGGATTGGGTAATCAAATAATTGGGAAATTGAACAATCAGGAGATTAGGAAATTTTGGCATAAATATTTGAAGATCATCATGGAACTAACATAACTTGATAATGTATGTTATCAATTTAGAAATTTCCAATCCTAAATATTAAGGATAATTTGTTATAGCTTTATCAATATTTTGGGAATCATCTCAGAAGATGTTTTATTAATTAAAAACTCTTTGTGATGCCTAAGACAAATGAATCATAATAACGTTGATGAATGGTGAACCCTTTTTCATTTTATAATGAAAATACTTTGGGTAAAATTTTAATTAATAATTCAAGGGTTTGAATCTTTGAAAAGTATTGTTTCCAATAAAGCCTAAAATACCAAGTAGTAGCAAAGGATGATGCATAATATGTGAAACAAAAATTATTGGCATGTACTTGAAGCTTCTATTGTATAGGTGTAAATACTCATCCTCTTTCTCAAGCTCTTTCTCTATTGTGATGGCCTTAAACAAAAGTAATTTTGAAACCCCTAATTTACAATCCTTGCTCTATACAAATTATTCCTACTAAAAAAATATCAAGCTTGGATTTATATTTAGAAACCATAGGTTTTGAAGATGATAAAATATAATTTCCAAGTGATATTTATGGAAAGAATGAGATGGAAACCCTACATATGAGTTGGTTATAGGTATTCCTTCTTACTTTGCTACATTCCATCCTTATTGGTTCTCTTGAAAATTGAGGCACATGACTTATTAAGATGTAAGGAGCATACTTAGTGCATGAAAAGTACAACTATAACGGGAATTAAGTATTGGAAAATCAAGGTATTTGAGGATTAGGGTTGATTCTCCTTACTTAATAATTACTTGTGTTATTTATTGGTCTTTTATAACTTATTATTTATTCTTCATTAGAAATTACCAAACACAAAATGCATGAATATTGCAAGAACACAAAGAACAAAAGATATAGGATATAAGCATGGGAAAAACTCCTCCAAGGAGTAAGCCAAAAATAGATATTCTCTTCTTATATAATCAAATCAAAGTGGGACCTCCAACACCCAAATACCAAACCTCCTATAAGAATCAAGCCAACCCTCCAAAAGCCTTCCTCAAACAAGTCAAATTTTACCAAGTCAAAGATGGTCAAACTCCACAAATTCTGCTCTAGCTCAAATTGTCTAACCTTAGGTTTGCAATTAAAACCTACAACCCTTGGCCCTGAAACTCGCACATAAACCCTAGATCCTTTGCACGTGTGAGAAAACCAGTAAAAAATTTGCATGTTCTTCTTCTTCCTTGGGTTTTTTCTCCTTCCTCCTTGTTGGGTTGTGTTATATTCTTTCCATGACTAGCCCACATGGGGGGGGGGGGGGGGGGGGTCAAAGGGGGATTGACGCCCCCCTCTATCAAGGGGTATATAGGGGGTGGTAGCCCCCCTACGCAGGGTTTGGGGTAGCGGCCTGAGAAATTTTTTTTGGACCCTATATTAGGTGGGTCAACCTACCTATGGTTTTTTGCATGGATTTCACACATGGTTTTGGGCATGATGGTTTACTGTCCATGGAATTTTGTAGATGTGGCCAAGGGAAATATGGTTATGTTCTAATCTAGGGTTAATGGATAGGGGTTTATGGATGCTTCGACATGTATATATATGCATTGTAACATTGAAAGGAATATAATGAAAAATCAATCTAGTAGTCCAGATTTCGGGATCCATGGGGAAAATCTCTGTTTATATATGTTTTATTTTTTATTCCATCACCATTGTTTTTTTTTTCTTTTAGAATTTGTATGCAAGTAATTTTTGTACAGGGTTAAAACCTACATTTGGTATTAAAGTTGTTTTGGCTTCAAGGGATGCCTTTGCTACTGAGGGGTTTTTTTGCGGGCTTGTGCTAGACCCTGTTTAGTGGGAGATTTGTGGGATCGATTCTTGCGGTGAAAGAAGATGTCAAGAAGTGGAAACATAGAGACTAATTAATTGAATGGTCAGAGTTTTGAGTCGTGGAAACTCAAGATGGGGGATCTGCTAGTGGATAAATATCAGTGGATCGTGGTAGATCTGGGTACTAAACCAACAACAGTGTAAGCTGAAGACTGGGAAAAGTTGGACTAGAAGGAAAAGAGCATAATATGATTGTGTGTCTCAGATTTAGTATTACTAAATGTATTAGGGAAAGCTTTGACGAAGGATGTGGGAGAAGTAAGGGACTTTGTACCAATCTAAGTCTCTGGTGAATAAACTGTTCCTACGGAAAAAGTTGTATAACCTGACAATGAAAGATAGAGACCTAGTGACAGATCATCTGAATGCATTTAATACTGTGGTTATCCATTTATTATCAGTTTATATTAAAATCTTAGATGAAGATAAATACATCAGTTTGTTGTGTTCTCTACCAAATTCATTGGATAGTCTGGTTGCTGCAATAGGTAGCAATGCAACTGCCTTGTGGTTTGATGAAATAGTCTCATCCTTGTTGTTGAAGGAGATGAAACATAAAATTATGGAGGGCCAAAATGGTGATGCCTTGTATATACAAGGAAGGTCCCATAAAAGAAAAAAGAAAATTCGTCAAGTGGGAAATGTAAATCTAGAGGGAGATCTAAATCTCCAGGGAAATCTATAAATGTGTGTTGGAAATGCAAAAAGGAAGGGCACTTCAAAAGGGACTGTAAATCTAAAGCTCTTGAGAAAGGAAAGGGATTTGATGATTCTCCTTTTGAAGAGGTGAAAACCACCTCATATGAAGGTGGGGATGTGTACTTGGCTTCTTCTTTAGGTACACATGTACATCATGAGGCATGGTTGATTGACTTAGGTGCATCCTTTCACTTCACTCCCCATAGAAAGTGGTTCTGCGAGTATGAGAAATATGATGGTGGTGATGTCGTCTTAGGGGATGACATGAAGGCTAGAACCATTGGTCGCAGAAAAGTCAAGTTGAAGTTGCAAGGTGGAAGGATTAGAACACTTCCGGGTGTTTTGCATATTCCTTCATTGACCGAAAATCTGATTTCTGTAAGAAAGCTGGATGATGTAGGTGTAAAAACAGTGTTCGAGAAAGATACCTACAATATGGTTCAAGGAGCACTGGTATTGATGCGTGGAGTTCAGCTTGGAACTCTATACAAGCTTCAAGATAGAACTTTTATTGATGGGGGCAACAATATTGTGGTTCCTAAAAGTGGAGCAGAAAATCTAATTGTCTCTGGAGAAAAGGCCATGTTATGCCATCAAAGGCTTGGACACATTGGATAAAAGGGCCTTTGAATACTTCATGGCAATTTTATGGTATAAGGTATGTATAATAGCTCTCTTGATTTGGATTTATGTGAAAATTGTGTATATGGGAAGAAGAATCGGGCAAGTTTCCCCTCTGGTGGTACGAGGGTGAAACATATATTAGAGCTTCTGCAAGGTGATGTGTTTGGACCTGTGTCAGTGCCATCATTGGGAAAGTCTGTGTACTATGTATCACTTATAGATGACTCACTACAACAAATTTTTTTATCGTTGAGGTTTATGTCTATGATACACTTTTAAGGTCTGTCACCAATGTTGCATATGGTGAAGATCCTTCAAAAATCATTGTTGTAAGTGCATATAGTGATGGTCATTTAAGTGTTTTCACCAAAGCCATTTTTAGTAATACTTTTGGTGAGAGTTATTAAAGGCTCGTCTCTAATTCTCTCTTTGGTGAGACTTCTAGTGATGATATTTTATTGACCCTCACCAATTCTCTTTTTCGTTACTTTTGGTGACGGTAAAAAGATGTTTGTCATCATTGATCATTCCATTGATTTTTTGATGATGCGATGTGCATGCTACTATATTTTTTGTCAAAAGATAATGATTTATGACCATTTTTGTGGAGTATTTTTTATTATGTTTTCAAGGCCATAGTGGTTAGACTCATTCAATTTGTTAAGAAGTAATTAGTGTGTATCATTTCTCTAAAGTAATGAGAATGTAATTTTCGTATGAGTCAAAGCATGATTCATCTCTATTAGGTTTATTATCTAACCAATTCCCTTTAGATAAAGTTCCACTAGTGTGTGTAGTAACTATATTATTTAATACATAATCAAGATATGTCAATTCTATTAATGAGAGAGACCGAGTACTGCTCAACACTCTTGGCACATCTTAACATGTTTTTTCACACACTAACATTCCTTGGCACCTCACATGTCTTGGAACATCTTTGTACCTATAATGTATTGCGATGACTAGGACACCCAAGCACATGTTGGCAGGCCCTAGCATAGCATATCACTCTCTTATCATGTGTTGACATGCCCTATAGTCCCTAGCATGCCATAGAACACTTTGGCATGCATTAACATGCATTAGCACTTGGCGCACATTGGCACTTAGAATGTATTGGAACCTATTATTAGTGTTCCTAACTTGCCCTTTAAAAAAAAGATAAAGTCTTGACTTATTAACCCTCTTATGTGTTCATTTCCTTTCATTTTCACTTGGTTCTTCATTATGTTTCCTTGACACTCCTTATCACATATTGGCATACCCTAACACCCTGAACATCCTAGCATGCCTTAGCATCTGTCATGTCTTGGCATGCCTTGGTCCTATTTGGCACATTATAACACACATTGGAACTCCCTAGCACACTCTGGCACTTCTTTACATGCCTTGATATTCCCTAGCATGCCTTACTATTGCTTAGAATACCTAGTCACTGCCTCCTTATCATGTTGACTAACACTCATTGACACTCCCTAACACACCCTCATATTCATTCACTTCCATGAATTTTGACCTAGTGCCCCCTTGTGCTTCCCTAGTACTCCCTAACACTCCTTAGCATGCATTAACAATCTCTGGCACACCTTAGCACTCTTCGACGTGCCCTGCCACTTCATAACATGTGTATCACTCCCTAACACACATTGGCACTTGGAATGTGTTAGTGCTTCGAAAGTCTTAGCATGTCTAGCATTTGTTGAGATGCTTTGTTATGCTAGAGTCATGGGTTTTATGCTAAAGGAATTTTATTTTTATAGTTAAGGTTCTCGTTGTGAGCCTTTAGGGTTGGTCATCATCTCATAAAGTATATTGAGTCAATGTCATTTTTTAAAGACCCATTTGTGTATGTAATTCATTGTAAAAGAAAATTTATTAACCCTCTAAAACCATGTCACAAGCTCTCCTTGAAGTCGGCCTATGGATGATTCTAGAAAGGCATGTTAGCCTTGTCCCTAGTAGTAGGCATGAACAAACCACTATAAATATGGAAGCTCGGCCTCAATTAGTGAAATAGAAGATAAGGTACAATAAACCGAGGAGAAGAAGCCACACATCAAGCAAGGATGAGGAAGTCTAGGATCCAAACTATATTGACCTATTTTTGGGCAAGAAATCCTTCACATGTGCATGGAAAACATGTTTCATCTACTGCAGGAAATCAAAGTCATCATAGTCAATATAAGAGACTGAATTAAGGAGAAAAATAGTCAATAATTCAAGTTGAATTGTAGAAGGGGAAGGATACATCCTAGCGAAGGGAATCAAGGTGACAATCTCTGATGCAACTATGGTTTCTGAATAAGGGTCGAGAATTGCAGATTTGAACCAAGGGACGAAAATATGAAGGATAGCTGAGATAGAGGGAGAAGAAGGAAGTTTGACCATCGTTGACTCAAGGTAGAATGAGTTAAACTAAGAAATCTTGTGACTTGGACTTGGAGAGGTTTTTGTGTAAAGGGTCTTGGTCTTGGTATTTGCTAATCGAAGTATCTATAAGAAGAAGAATTCATTTAGTTTTTCCTCTCAAGTTTGATAGGTTTTGGCCCTCTTTGATCACCTAAATTTTGTGTCTTTTGTCTCTCTATTGTTTATGCTTTGGTAATTGTTTTATGAAGAAGAACATTGTAATAATATAAAAAAAGAGAAGAAGCTAATCTAAAGGAAGTAAAAATCATCCACAAGAAGTTACCATTATAAGAGAAATATCTTAATCCTAATGCACAAGATTTCTCAACAAGATATTCTCTCTTCTATTTCTTCATCTAATTTCTCACAATAAAAAATTTAATCCTTAAGTTAATTTTCAATCTCATCTTCAGTTTTTCTTTCCTTCTCCAATTAATTTTTTAGATCATAATTTTGTTCCTTGAAAACATATTCTCTCTCTTTAAGAATTTGAAGATGTTTCTTCATATCTTTATTCTCTAACGTGAGCTTCTCTATGAATCATCCTTGAGCTTTGTTTTATGCTTCAAGAGTTACTGATCTCTTAAGTTCTTCATATTCATATTGCTACACTAGAAAGACACATTCCTCACCTCTCGAGGAATCAACTTCAAAAATATGATTATCATCTTCTTCAATGACCCCCAGATCATCATCATTAGACTGGCAACAAGAAATAAAGATTTCATGACTAAAAACATTGTTTTCTATACCTTTTACTAGGAGGAGAGGTTCCTTGCTTTTTGCAACATTGTTAGCTTATTTTCTACCCTTATTTTTTTGAAATTATTTCCTCTTGTTCTTAGCCATAATCCTACAATCTACCCTCAATAAATCTATCTCTGTCAAGAGAACTGGATTTGATATCAATTGTTGGAAACTATCTCACTACTGGGGGTGGGGGGTGTGGGGGGGGGTGGGGGGGGGGGGGGGGGGGGGTTGGGGGGGGGGGTGGGAGGGTGGGCGAATCAGTAGTGATAGGGGTTTATCGAATATTTCAAATTATTTTTACCAAAGAAAAAGAATCAGTAACATATAAAACCAACATAAATAAACACATTAACACCAAGAAAAAGAAAACATGCACAAATAATGACTACAAGTGTTGTGGTGGAAAACCCCCTCTAGGAAAAAAACTACTTGTTGTTGTTGCTTCTCAAATTATTCTATTAATGGTTGAACAAATTTTACATAGAGTTGCTTACCTCAACAAGATGGAATACTTGACTCCTATGAAAAGTATGCTAGCACCATAAGTTAGAAAGACTCTATTCACATGACTCTACATACACCCATCGCCTAGAAGCCTACACAACCACTAAGCCTCACCCAATTACCATTGGACTATGGATAAAACTACTTCATGTACTGATTTTTCATCTAGAAGGCACCCACCTCCTCTACGCTCTATCTTCTAGCCTTCTCTAGCATGAAGTCTCTATGCCTTCAACTCCTCCATGTGAAGCACATTTCACAATATTTCAAACTGGGTTCTCAAGTCTTCTCAACATGAGGAACCCAACAACCTCTCTGATCTGTATATGAAATCTGATAAACAACATACTTAACAAATATACAAATCTACAATATGTTATACAAAGCATCGAGCACTCTCTCACACACACTCAACCAATACTGCAATTAAACATGACACACACACATTACCAATGTCTTTTTTTACTCATGCTTGGCCCCTTAGGTGCATGCACCTAACTAACAATCTAGGAATATAGTCGTATGCATAAAAATTCAGTTGAGGGGATGAAGGCCTCAAGCCACATGCATAACATGCTATCCCTGTAGCTAGGGAAGAGTATAGGGAAAAACAAAAAACTTCTCAGTCCAGATCTTTGCCAACCTACTCCACAACTCTTCCAACACCTCAAACCTTTAAAGGGTCAATGACAAGCCACGCAAATAGCATACTCATCTCCATACTAACAAGCCAAACTTCTCTAACAAACCAAGATATTCCATAACCTTCAAATCCTCATCTTCCATGCATGCATACACAACCAATACCATCCAGTTCCTGCACTAACACCTACAACGAATCATGGCCAATACTTGTACCAAACAAGCATATGCAGAAGAAATCATTTACAACTCGTGCTACCAGGTTGGCACCAATGTTTACCAAAAACACTACAATGCACACCAATTCCAACACAAGTTTACATTGGATCTCTTTTGATTGCAAATGTATGGATTGGGGATCATTGTAAGGATGCCTCCAAAATCAAGGCCTAGATGAAAGTCTCCTTTTATTAATTATTAATACAAATACTTCTTTCATTCCATATACATTTTTTGTTATGTTTATGATAAGATTCATTGAACACTTACATATTTTATGGTTGAACCATTGATTTTCTATACACTTTGATCACTTGTTTGTTTTATCTTTGCAGGTCTCTCCTTGGAGCATCAAGAGAGAAAGGTTGAAAGATAAAAAGGAAAAAAATGAGGATCATCATCAGGCATTTGGGAAAAATGTGTGAGATTTTAATCCTACTTACATATGCCATCTAATGATAACTTAGGAAGTGTTTTAATGTGCTTGTTTGCATGTTCCTAGACTTGGTTTCCACGTCTAATAAGATCTCTCCTATCTGTAGAATAAGGTTTGTTTGCGAAACAAATTGGTGACTCCACTGGGGAGAGATATTCTCTTTAGCTTCCATTATTTCTTAAGAAGTCAAGTTGTGTTTCGGGTCTTTGGACAACCTTCATTAATTATGGGGGGGGGGGTGGGGGGTGGGGGGTGGGAAGGGTGGGCGAATCAGTAGTGATAGGGTTTATCGAATATTTCAAATTATTTTTACCAAAGAAAAAGAATCAGTAACATATAAAACCAACATAAATAAACACATTAACACCAAGAAAAAGAAAACATGCACAAATAATGACACAAGTGTTGTGGTGGAAAACCCCCTCTAGGAAAAAAACTACTTGTTGTTGTTGCTTCTCAATTATTCTATTAATGGTTGAACAAATTTTACATAGAGTTGCTTACCTCAACAAGATGGAATACTTGACTCCTATGAAAGTATGCTAGCACCATAAGTTAGAAAGACTCTATTCGCATGACTCTACATACACCCATCGCCTAGAAGCCTACACAACCACTAAGCCTCACCCAATTACCATTGGACTATGGATAAAACTACTTCATGTACTGATTTTTCATCTAGAAGGCACCCACCTCCTCTACGCTCTATCTTCTAGCCTTCTCTAGCATGAAGTCTCTATGCCTTCAACTCCTCCATGTGAAGCACATTTCACAATATTTCAAACTGGGTTCTCAAGTCTTCTCAACATGAGGAACCCAACAACCTCTCTGATCTGTATATGAAATCTGATAAACAACATACTTAACAAATATACAAATCTACAATATGTTATACAAAGCATCGAGCACTCTCTCACACACACTCAACCAATACTGCAATTAAACATGACACACACACATTACCAATGTCTTTTTTTACTCATGCTTGGCCCCTTAGGTGCATGCACCTAACTAACAATCTAGGAATATAGTCGTATGCATAAAAATTCAGTTGAGGGGATGAAGGCCTCAAGCCACATGCATAACATGCTATCCCTGTAGCTAGGGAAGAGTATAGGGAAAAACAAAAAACTTCTCAGTCCAGATCTTTGCCAACCTACTCCACAACTCTTCCAACACCTCAAACCTTTAAAGGGTCAATGACAAGCCACGCAAATAGCATACTCATCTCCATACTAACAAGCCAAACTTCTCTAACAAACCAAGATATTCCATAACCTTCAAATCCTCATCTTCCATGCATGCATACACAACCAATACCATCCAGTTCCTGCACTAACACCTACAACGAATCATGGCCAATACTTGTACCAAACAAGCATATGCAGAAGAAATCATTTACAACTCGTGCTACCAGGTTGGCACCAATGTTTACCAAAAACACTACAATGCACACCAATTCCAACACAAGTTTACATTGGATCTCTTTTGATTGCAAATGTATGGATTGGGGATCATTGTAAGGATGCCTCCAAAATCAAGGCCTAGATGAAAGTCTCCTTTTATTAATTATTAATACAAATACTTCTTTCATTCCATATACATTTTTTGTTATGTTTATGATAAGATTCATTGAACACTTACATATTTTATGGTTGAACCATTGATTTTCTATACACTTTGATCACTTGTTTGTTTTATCTTTGCAGGTCTCTCCTTGGAGCATCAAGAGAGAAAGGTTGAAAGATAAAAAGGAAAAAAATGAGGATCATCATCAGGCATTTGGGAAAAATGTGTGAGATTTTAATCCTACTTACATATGCCATCTAATGATAACTTAGGAAGTGTTTTAATGTGCTTGTTTGCATGTTCCTAGACTTGGTTTCCACGTCTAATAAGATCTCTCCTATCTGTAGAATAAGGTTTGTTTGCGAAACAAATTGGTGACTCCACTGGGGAGAGATATTCTCTTTAGCTTCCATTATTTCTTAAGAAGTCAAGTTGTGTTTCGGGTCTTTGGACAACCTTCATTAATTCTGGGGGGGGGGGGGGGGGGTGGGGGGGGGGGGGTGGGAAGGGTGGGGCGAATCAGTAGTGATAGGGTTTATCGAATATTTCAAATTATTTTTACCAAAGAAAAAGAATCAGTAACATATAAAACCAACATAAATAAACACATTAACACCAAGAAAAAGAAAACATGCACAAATAATGACACAAGTGTTGTGGTGGAAAACCCCCTCTAGGAAAAAAACTACTTGTTGTTGTTGCTTCTCAATTATTCTATTAATGGTTGAACAAATTTTACATAGAGTTGCTTACCTCAACAAGATGGAATACTTGACTCCTATGAAAGTATGCTAGCACCATAAGTTAGAAAGACTCTATTCGCATGACTCTACATACACCCATCGCCTAGAAGCCTACACAACCACTAAGCCTCACCCAATTACCATTGGACTATGGATAAAACTACTTCATGTACTGATTTTTCATCTAGAAGGCACCCACCTCCTCTACGCTCTATCTTCTATCTTGTAGTATCTGAATTATTTAATACATAATCAAGCTATGTCAATTATATTAATGAGAGAGACCTAACACTCCTCAACACTCTTGGCACATCTTAACATGTTTTGGCACACACTAACATTCCTTGTCACCTCGGATGTTTTGGAACATATTTGTACCTAGAACATCTTGCCATGAATAGGACACCCAAGCACATGTTGGCAGGCCCTAACATAGCATATCATTCCCCTAGCATGTGTTAGCATGCCCTATAGTCCCTAGCATGCCCTAGAACTATTTGGCATGCATTAACATGTATTAGCACTTGGCACACATTGGCACTTAGAATGTATTGGAAGCTATTATTAGTGTGCCTAACATGCCCCTTTTGAAAAAGATGAAGTCCTGAATTATTAACCCTATTATGTGTTCATTTCCTTGCATTTTCGCTTGGTTCTTCCTTATGTTTCCTTGACACTCCTTGACACATATTGGCATACCCTAACATTGTTCACATCCTAGCATCCCTTAGCATATGTCATGTCTTGGCATGCCTTGGCCCTATTTGGCACATGATAATGCACACTGGAACTCCCTAGCACACACTAGCACTTCTTGACATGCCCTAATATTCCCTAGCATGCCTTGCCAGTGATTAGCATACCTTACAACTCCCTCTTTATCATGTTGACTAGCACTCATTGACACTCCTTGGAACACCCTCATATTCATTCACTTCCATGAATTTTGACCTAGTGCTGCCTTGTGTTTCCCTAGTACTCTCTAACACTCCGCAACATGCATTAGCACTCTCTGGCACACCTTATCACTCTTCAACATGCCTTGTGACTTCATAACATGTGTATCACTCCCTAAAACATATTGGCACTTGGAATGTGTTGGTGCTTTGAAAGTCTTAGCATGTATAGCATTCGTTGAGATCCTTTGGTATGCTTTGGCATGGTTTAATATTAAAGATATTTGGGATCAACTATTGGAATGTAGATGAAAAGTAACATAGGAGTATTTGGCACTTAGAATTCACTAACACTTGGCACTTGAAACCTAATTTCACCTAGTTTTTGTGTCATGCGGAAAGAGTTAATTTTGCGGACAAAACCAACCTCCCTAGAAGCCTAAGGCTTTCTAGTGACAAACAAGACAATTAAGAGCAATCCTTCTCTAAACATGCATTTATCACACGAGAAATAAAGTGTTTTAGATCCTACCTGTAGTCCAATGCTGTTGTAGTAGTCTAGCCTCGTTGATCTAGATGAGCTCCTCCTTCACTTCGAAACCTGCATTCACTAACAATCAAACGATTACATAGCACCTGAATATCTCATAAAATAAAGCATATTCAACATATAGACCAATGAGTATATGAAACAACTCATTAATAACAAATTGTTGAGAAGAATGGACTTATTTGTATTAATAGGAAACAAAAGAAACCATTACAATCTGAGCCTTGGTGTTGCGCAAGTTCCTCCCAGGGTCCAGCAAGAGTTTTCCTTTACTTTGATAAGCTCACCCACTTCCAAATGAAACAAGAAAGGATGGTAATCTCTCCTCACAAGCTTATACAAGGAAGTCCTAATTCCAGCAGCATCTACGCTTTGGAATGTTTAGCTTTCAACCTCCCCTCCTCTGGCCTAATGCCTGTATTTATAGTGTTCTAGAGGAAGTTAATCAGGTCCAACATCAATGGGATACTCCCTCTTTTGGATGGGGTAGCTCCTCTCTTGATGGGATAAGTTCCTCTTTCATAGGGATGCATGAACCATCTGGAGGCGCTCAATACACGTCAAACAATCTTCTAGAATGCTCTAGAAAAGACCACAAGTAATTTTTTTAAGATGAAACACGCGCCTTTTGACCTTTACAGGAGTACGCACCCATCCCTTGACTTACAGAGCATAGAAGTACGCAGGTACAATGAGCTTGGGATGTGTACACGCACGCAAGGTAGAGAGAACCTGCATACCCAGAGATAAACATGATTTTTAATGACTTTCTCTCTTTCTTGAAGTTTGACATGGAGAGCAGAGGTATAAGTCTTGACAAGGAGGATAGTATGACTGTTGATGGAGCCATACTAACTGCAGATAGTCATGGTGACAAATTTTAGTGTAACAGATTGCCCTCTAAAGTGCGAAGCTTGTAATAGATAAGGGTTTTATATCATCTAGGAAGGGTGAAGTACTTTATCATTTCAAGGATTATCTCATGGAGAGCCCAGTCAGAACCTGCAATTTTCAACACAAAATACATGTATAAGATTATATCATCGCTGAGGTAGGCATTCCCATACTCAGATCAAAAACTTTAACTAACATACTAACTACTACTTTGATACAGGAATGATTTCATAATACATCATAATCATAGACTCGTGTAGACACAGTATGGACGTAGTCATCTGCTTATAATTGGTCTACAATATAATGAATACAAGACTCCTCGCAGCCTGGATGGTGGAAACTAGATCCAGGGTCTTCATCTCTACTTCCCGAATTGGTACGATTCTAGCCATGCGAATAAATGAGTCGATGTCGAACATGGTAGAAACCACTTGATTACCAGTCAATGATGTAAACTGTTAACAAGCATGAGAGAGACCACCAGTGATGTCAATGGTTCTCAAAGTACCCAGCACAATCCATGAGATGTGAATGAATGAGTCGATGTCGAACATTTCATGGAATCCTTCGATCGTAAGTCAATGATGAAAACTGACGTCGAAGGTGAGAAACCTCCCATTGATGCATGCAGACTACAAGGTGTTGACGATTTCTAAGTCAACTCTCTAGATAATGTGCTGATGTCGATAGAAAGCGACCCGTCGCAGGCAAGCCCACAACACGAAATCATAGTTCAAGTTGAAGAAATGTTGTTGTAAGGACTGACTCAAGGATGATAAAATGGATGATAGGTATTTTGCATTTGAATGTTTTGTTTATAGACCTCTTGAACACATAACGACACAACAGATGGCTTGGTGACGAATGACTCAAAGTTAATACCCGGAACCCGGCTGAAGAATTTCAATGTGTTTTGATCAATTGTGAGACAAAGGATTTCCCAACCCAGGTGAATAAAAAGTGTCGTGTTCAAGAGTGGTAGTAAGGTTTTTCTGAGAAAAAAGGATATCAAATAGGCTCATTCTTCTCTCTTTTTCCCCAACCATTTCTGGCAAGTACCTCTTTATTTTTTACAAGCTTGAGGAGGATAACATATGCTTGTTTGTAAGCTCATCCTTCGGATGAGTCCAACTTAGTTTTTGATTCGAACCCTAAGAAGGAGTGGTCCGTTCCTGTTTGTAATAGAACAGGTCCTTTACTGTGAAATTTTAACGAGTCCAGTTTAGGAGAAACTCAACGTTTTTCATGTTTAGAGAGTCTGAAAAACTTAAGGAGACTCCAGACTGGACTTTTTCGTAAGTTTGTGTCTCCTAAGCCCGAAAACGTATAAAATAATACTTAGGAGAACCGCTTGATCTTGCGACCAAGGAGTACCTTCATGATTAGTGTCTTTGACCTGAAAAGTAAAAAGCGATCAAGGGCACGTCGTTTTATTTCCAGTATCGAATTTGAAATGACAAAAACCCGACAATCTTTTCCTGTTTTTTACGGTCAGAAAAGGGCTATAAGAGGACCGTATTTTAATTCCGTTTTAACAAGTGTAAAAGAAACGCTCGGCAATATTTTCATTTTTTAGGAGTCAGAAAAGGGCTTAAAAGATGACTCTGATGTTTGGTTCGTGAAAAATGACAAGTTTCCCTGTAAATCCCTTTGTCCTGCACAAAAACGACACATTACTCATACCTGTTTTAAGATAGGAAAAAAATACATTGAAAAATGACCTTTCATGGTGAAAAATAAACAAATTTAATATTTATTTATCCAAAAAACCTATAAAAAGACCTTTTACCATGTCATTTTTACCATTTTACTGTTGAGGTAGAAAAAAAGGGCTTTTGGCAAGAAACTTCCCGTGGACATTGCGGAAAATCAGACCGTCGGAATCGAA
>APFE030245209.1:0-54822 GCA_000404065.3 Pinus taeda
CACAACTGATAGCAATCTGATTCTCTAACAACTGTCCCTGCTGAACTGAACATGCACTGACATGCAACTGAGTTAACTTATGTATTCATTAGTTGTATTATGAGTTAATAACTTGTGAATTAATTAATAACTAATTCACCCAACTCATCTCTAGTCTATTTGCCAGTTAAACTAAATACAACCAATTTAACAAAGCTAAACTGAACACAACTCCATCAACTGCACCTCCAGTCCACTAAACTCAACTCACTTGAGTTCTAACTGAAGTCCTGCATCCAAATAATAGTCATCCCATAGGTAACCACGTATTTCCTTCTGGGATCTGCATGTACCACATCCGTAGCTCATCCTGAAGTGCTCCAAGAGAATAAGACAAAGTTTATAGTCTAAATATTATTATGAGCTAATAATATTTGTCTGTTCTATATTTAGACTGAGCAGTCACTCCGCTGTGGTCTAAAAATAGAAGTCCATCTATTTTTCCAACTTGATCAATCATCCATAAACAACAACCTGCAATCCATAGACATGATCCATATGTCTAAAAATAGACATAGTCTAAAAATAGACTTGCGCCAAGCGCCAAAAATAGCCTGTGGGCCCACTTAGTGAAGGCGACTCTTTTCACTAAGCTCCATCATCTTGTTGCAATCTCAACAACTACCATGGATACTCCACTAGACAACTTATCATAACAAATCTAATAAAATAATATGAAAAGTAAATTCCTTTAGATTCCAAATTTGTTATCATTAATTTTGTTATTTATGATGTAATTTATAAAATGTGGAAAATAATGAATATCTAAAACCGATCACTCACAAACCATGATAGCACCAAGATATGACCTTAGAAACCCTTTCGAGAGAAAACCTAGCTAGAAGGTGCAATTAGCCTACTCTCTTTTGTATAGAATGGAAATTATGCAAGTACAAAAGAGAAGGCACTCTCTATGGAGTTGCTTAGCATTGTGGCCCATTAGCTGCTATAGACACAACTCCCTCTGTTATGCTCTCTCCCTATCCATACTTAGTGACTTTGTGCTCCTATGGAACAAAATGCAAACAAATAGAATCAAACCCTTTTTCCTCCTAGTGGCTCAATTACAACATTGCCTGAGATCCAACTAGTGGTTAAATTTGACACATTCAACCCATAATACAAGTTACAACTCTACCTTTATAAAGTATTCTTCATGGGGCCCATGTGGTTAGCTCCTTTTCCATCAGTAATGGGTGTTAGTGGGGCATCTACTTGAATTATTGTGGTTAATGACGATAGGTCGATTTTTGGGAGGCATAACTTTTGAGTCTGAACTCCAATTGACACAATTTTTGTACCCTTGGAAAGGTCTTCAAGTGTAGGATAACATAGGTGGTTTTTTCGCTTAAGAACCAAAGTTTTACCCAAAAAGAATGGCATTTAAGGCCTCAGACTGGTTGTAGAATATTTCTCACCCCAATTCTCCAAATTGGGTTCTATCACTAAAACTGCTCCTATAGGCTTATTTCTCTTATTTTCCACCCTTAAAACATCAATATGGATGACAAACAGTGTGATCTAATTTGTATCATTAAATTTGTGTCCAAATGGCTTTGGTGTGATATTATAGATATGGATAGAACCTAACGTCTAATTGATAAGAAAATCGGAATCCCCTGAGTCTTAAATTTTCTTCAGATTCTTCTCTAGTGCAAATTGGAAAAGAAACTTTTATTCCATAAAATTATGCATAATTGCTTAATTCTTCCCCCATAGGCCACCCTTGAATTTTACTCTATGAGCCTCTAATAGATACAACATTGTTAACATTTGGATTACCTTGAATTGCAATATTTACAAAAATCATGCTTGGGTTTTATTAATCATTAATGGCTCTAATTACATTGGACCCATCTATTTAACAATCATCCTAGAGTTACCTGGATGCGGGTGATTATCAAGGTAATTAAAATGATAAGACGGTCAGGCGGCAGAAGGGTTGTCCACATGGCCGCTTGCATCTTCCCCCATGCCAACCTGAGATGCATTCAAGGCACCTTGCAGGCGCCATTAAATGAGTCCCAGGGCTAAGACAGCTCCACAACACTCATAGTCATGGCATCTGCTAATCATTATGCAATTCCTCCCCCCTTGCTCCACTATATTTGCCCTCCGCAGGCTGCTGAGCCCTGCTCACGCACTGTAACAGGTAGTTGATGCTGGCTGCAAAGTTGTATTGACCTGGGCAACAGATTTCATTATTCTCATACCAGACTCTGCAACTTAGCTTCGGCTCAGACCTCCTTTGTCCATTCTTGGCGCAGTTATTCCACCAACCCCTTTGCTGCTAACCTTGCTTTCAATCCTGCCATGACTCGCGTCCAACATCGACTGCAAAGCAGGAGAGGAGGCACTTGCGGCGGAAGCATCCGCCCTCCTGCAATGCCTAGCCCTGACTTTGTCTGCCCTGCATCTTCAGCTGACAATCCCAATCCACATAGCTCATTCTATGGCAGTTATCTAGACACCCGAAGCAGAAGGGGAAGAGCTAGGCTCCAAGGTATAGGACGGAGGGATGCAGCGGTTCACACAACCATTTTTCCCCTTCCTCTGCAACCAGCTCCCCATGCCACTCAATTTCGTTTTCGCAACACCTTGAATCGACCCGTAATTACAGCCACCGTTACTATTACATTCTCTGAAGAAATTGACCTGCCAGCACCTCCGCCTGAGCACAATGATGAGCAGAATAGGGAAGCACCAAGCAACAGGGGCATTCGCAACCTTGGCAATCAACAACTCGACGAAGATAGATCCACCCTGCATGGTAAAGCGTTGGCTGGCAGTCAGCAAGCTGCGGAAATCAAAGTTGGTGACACACAAGCTTCAGGAAGCCAACAGGGTGACACGTCTGGAATGCATGCGGGAATGGGTAGCACCAAGGGCGTCCATCCAGCTCAAGGCAGTGGAACGTCAGCTGAAGAAGATGATTGGTACAAATACCTGTGTCCGATCGAAGAAAAATCGGCCCTGGACAATCTCTAGTCTTGACACTTGGCAGCGAGGTGCCGCCTTTTTTGCCAGGTGGATGCTTCTCATGGTGACTGGGCATTTACGGTTAAGTTTGTGTTTTATGGTTATGTCTATGCAATGTCTAAGATGTTTTTTTGTTTTTTGGTCAAAACTGATAACCCCTGTGTGGGTTCTTTTGATTTCATGGACTAGTTTCCCCTTTGTTGGGGCAGTCAAAGCTAGACAGTGTTATTTTGTGATGAATGATGCTCAGTACTATTGAGGCCATGCCTCATTGTAATTACTTTTTTGTGTCATATTAATAGAACAATCTTACCTAGAAAAAAAAAACAATCATCCTAGAGTTACATAAAATATATTTGACTTGTCACGGATTTTGAAAATGAGGAATAAAATCTTCATAAAAAAAGTGTGTATTTGTAGCTAGCCAGATTACCTACAATAGTAAGCAGGTAATGCCTTAAACTCCTCGAGTTCTCTTTTGCTACAACAACCTTTGAAACATTTTTCAATAGTTTCTCTACAATTTCCATATTTAATGTTTGTTAATTGTTCAACCCTAGCTCAAAATTCACGTGCATAAGGAAATTAGATGATGAGATGGGGGATTGTCTTCTCCTCCTACTATGTAGCATATAGATCCTAAGCCCTTGCCTACATCTCTTTTGAAAAACGTGTTAGGTCCCTATAATACTATTTTAGCTCCATATTGTTATTTTTGTGCCCTTACATTATTATTTTTATGTAGGCCCTAATTATATTTGACCCTTTAGACTCCTATATATATACCAAGGAGGTCTTGTCCTTTGAATCATCCAAGAATTGTTCATTTATGTGATATAAAAGGAGGTCCCCCCCTCAAAGTGGCTTATTTTCAAGTTGCATTTCTAACTTTTCTTATGGTTTAGCATTATTTTGATTTGGATACCTAACATTTGGTATTAGAACTCTTGATCCTAAGGGTTTTGCTACTTCCAACATGTCATCATCACATTTTTGCTATAATTTCTTTTCTATGAAGCTTCAAACAATGAAATTGCCACCACAAGGAGGAAAAATATTGATGAACATTTGGTTAAAATTGTAGACCTTGGTTCGCTATATTTTCAAATATATTGTCCAAGGAAGTTGGGGTTTTTGTATGCTCTAGAATTTAGTCTCAAACATGTGTCACAAGGAAAGTTGTCATAACTTTCTCTTCGAGAATCAGATTTGAATTCCATTAAAGGTTCCTAAAAATGCATGTATTATAGTTTTTTGGGTACAAGTTTCAGGGCCCAAGGTTGAAATAGTGACACATAACATTCCATACAAGTTTGCTCTACTAAACCAATCCATAATCAAGTTATCGTGCAAGGTTTGACACAATTTTATCTTGAAGAATCCAATCTCAATTTGATTTGTGGCACTGAAAAGAAAATACAAAGAAATACGTCTAAACGTAATTTTAGACCTTGGGAGGCCGAAATCATAGATATCCAACAATTTCAAGGTCAGTCAAATCGACAAGCTCAAAATCAATCTCTTAAAGAGTGTGTCTTTTTAAATTTGAATAACTTTTGTTTGAAAAAATAGCTTGAAGTGATTCAAAGGGCATAAAAAACATAGATATCATTATTTGATTCCAAAATAACTCGCAAACAAAAAAATGATACACCCATTAATCCCACAAAACCTTTACTATGACACATGAAGAAGAGGAATAAATGCAACATGCTATATCAAAATTATGGGAACAAGTGCAACAATTTTCACTCTCACAAAGAGCAACCAAAATGAATTGGAAGCAATTGAAGCGGAAAATTTTGATACGCAGAATATATATGAATAAAATATCTTATTAAAAATGATGAATAGATAGATGATGATTGTTTACAATGGGTTGCTTAGCTTATATACCTCCATGGGCACCCTTTGGGAAGGGGCATGATCTTATGATCGTGCCCTTTCGTCTAATTAAAATTAAAATTAAATAATAACCTAAAATTAACTAATTTTTTACATAACATTGCCTTCCTCTCGAAAGAATGATTTGTCCTCAAAGCATACGTAACGACCACTGTTGTTGACAAAATGCTTCATTCTCCCAAGAAGCATCTTCTTCAGGTAAGCCTTTCCATTTGATCAGATATTCCAAGATGATCAAGGTTCCAAACTTTAAAAGATCTTGAATTACTCTCTCAAATTCCGATTTTTGGTGATGTGGACATCGGTATGGCTTTTTCATAGGTCGGCCTTGAAATACTTTTTCATGCTTCTGAATTAGATCTTGCATCTCTGGTGACTCTTCTCTGGTCATATTTGCAGAAAACATTTCTAATTGATGACATTGTACTGCATAAGTAGGTGCTCTTCTTCGACTCAGCTTCATCATCTGAGATGATGATACAACATGATTTTCTGGTGCTTGGAATCCATGTAGTTTGTACTTTTGACCTCCCCATTTGAATTTTATAAATTGTACTTGATGGTTGGTGGCATAAGTACCTAAAGTTCGTAGCCATTGGATGCCTAAGACTACATCTACTCCTCCTAATGGTACCGTGAAGAATGGAGACTCTAATTTAAAGTCTTGAATATGCAAATTGACCTTATGGGATTTCCCCACCTTTTCAATCTTCTTACCGTTAGCTATCATCACTTTCATGTTTGGTAACGGAAATGAAAAGATATTGAGTTTCTTGGCCACGGTTGCATCTAGAAAATTGTGTGTGCTTCCAGAGTTGATGAGAACCACTACGTTGTTCTTCTTTATGTGTCCTTTTAACTTTAAGGTTTGAGGTTGTGATATACCTGTCATGGCTGATAATGACACTTGCGGTGTACTTCCGTCGCCTAATTCTGGTGAGAATTCTAGAGCGTCTTCTGTTTCTTCTGTGTCATAATCTTCACTGTTTGAATCATTGGTTGCTTCACAGCTATATAGGTTCTTTGGTTCTTTTCCTTTAGCACATCTATGTTTGGGGTCCCACTTCTCACCACAGCGTTTACATTTACCCTCTTTTATCCTTTGCATTTCCACATTAGATTTTTTATCTTCACGACGATGTGGTGGAACGTATCTTGTATTATTGGAGTCCATATACTGAGGTATCCTTTGTCTTGAATATGTTTTTTCCGCTTTTGACCAAAATATTGGTTCGGATTTCTTTTCGGCTATTTTTGCTTTTCGTCTTGCTACTTCTATTGATGTAATGTCATGCATCTCAAGTTCTGCTTGTAAATGGGAGTTGAGTCCTGAGACGTATGATTGAATCAAACGAGATTTTGATAACCCAGGTACTCGTGTTACTAAGGTCTCCCATTCTTGAGTGTATTCGTCCACACTTCCTTTTTGTCGTAACTTGATGAGTTTTGAAAATAACTCTTCTTCTTTTACACCTTGGAATCTTTTAAAGAAGACATCTTTAAATTTTCTCCAGCTAATGACGTGTGTTGTTTTTTTCCACCTCATATACTAGTTATATGCTTCTCCTTCCATTTTCATGGATGCATGTCTGAGCTTTTCGTCATCGTCTGATGTCATATATCTCAAAGTATTCTTCTGCTTTATTTATCCATGCAACATTGTTTTTTTCGTTTCCATCGAATTTAGGCATCTCGACTTTTGCTCGTCGCTGGTATGTCGCTACTGGTTGAGCGAAAAAAGGCTGTTGATTGGTAAAGTTATCCCAAAGTTGCTTGTTTGTAAAGGTTGTGTTACTCGCTTCTTGGTGGGGTGTCGCTGATTTTTTAGGGGATTCAATTTTGTCATGAGAGTCTGTGGACTTAGTTGAATCTGACGAGATGTTTTCTTGATTCTCTTCACCTTCTTTTAGTAGTTGTTCGGGTGTACAATTCGACCTTTTACACAGACTTTTCAGCATTGTTAAGACCTCTCTGATCCCTGCTTCTGTCTGGACATTGTAATTTTCCATCTTTATTTCTATTCGATTCGTCGTATCTTGAAGATTTTTTATTTTGTCTGCTTGCTCCCCAAGCTTGCTCTCGACTTCATTTAATCTTTTACTGACCTCGTCGTGGTTGTTATTTATCTTATGCTCTGCGTCAACCAATTTCTTTTGGAAATCCGCCATTGTCATTGTCGACACTGAGCGGGTTTGCAGGGGCGTGTATTTATTTTCCAGCGAAAATATTTTTCCTTTTTTTTTTTTTTTTTATTAGTAAAATAAATTTTATACATATAATGTTATTAATTATCAACACACAACACACACACACACACACACACATATGATATATATATATATAACTTTAATTACATTAAATTATGTATATAATAACTTTTTAATTTATTAAAATAATTTTAAATTAAAAATTAACTTTTTATAATTAAATAAAACTTATAATAATAAATTTATGTATTATATATAACATAATATATCTATATTATATTATAATATTATATATATATATATATATCTAATATATATATATATATATTATATAATAATTATATATATATATATATAATTTATATAATGTTATGTATAATATATATAAATTAACGTTCCCGGTTTCTTATAGCTTATGGCTTATTACCATTAAGATTCCACAAGGCACGTCAACGCCCTTCTCCGTTTGGCGAATATTGATATGCGACTGCTCGTTATTTAAGAATTTATCGAAACGCAGACAGTGAAATGAATAATGAACTTAACAGTTGATGTCGTGGGTGGCGTGGTTGGAACAATGACGGGGTTATTTGGCAAGTGCGTGGTCGTAGCAGGCACACTGTCAGGAGAGGAGGGATACGTTGACTGTCGAGGCATGGACGAAGGCAAGGCGAGTAGTTAGCAGATGCGTAGCACAACACTTGTGATCTGTGCGGAAAATGGGTGCTGACAATGCAATGGTGGAACCCTGATAGTTGATGGTTATGGTTAGTACAAATGCCGGGGAATAGGGTGTTGACAACAATGAACAGTGAATGACGGAGTTGAGGACAACG
This sequence comes from Pinus taeda, assembly GCA_000404065.3. NCBI lineage: Eukaryota > Viridiplantae > Streptophyta > Pinopsida > Pinales > Pinaceae > Pinus > Pinus taeda. The sequence continues at coordinate 7,967 of APFE030245209.1, forward strand.
GCTGGTGGAAACGATCGAACAGTGTGGAACAATAGTGGTAGGGAGATGCAGTGGCTTGGATGGTCAGCGGACAGAAATAGAAGTTGGATGGGTGGATGGACAACGAACAGAATTAGCAGTTGGATGGGCGGACGGAACGACCAGACAGGGCCGCACGAGAAAAAAAGCGATTGGCGGAAGGGCGGAAGCGGACAGGGTTAGTACACACAGCGGATGGATGGTAATGGACGGTGCGGAGGATGGGGACGGGTATACTGTAACTTCTTTGTGCGTTTAACCTGCTTTCTCAAATCTTGACGGGTATGCCGAAGAATAAGAACAAGTGCAAGGGATGTGAAGTATGGCAGCAGACGGATGCCTGAAACCAGCACAGGGAAGAATTCGCTGCTCTGATACCAGATGAAACAGAAAACTCTGATACGCAGAATATATATGAATAAATACTTTATTAGAAAGATGAAAATTACAGATGATGATATTACAATTGCGGTTGCCTGGCTTATATACCGCCATGGGCACCCTTTGGGAAAGGGCATGATCTTATGATCGTGCCCTTTCATCTAACTAAACCTAAAATTAGACAATAACCTAAAATTAACTAATTTTTTACATAACAGATTGTGAGTTCAATTAGTTAATGCATGTATGCATGTAACTAGTGTACTTCAGATAACTGAATATTCTCTCATAAAAAACTCATGCATGTCAATTCAGTAAGAGACCCAGTTGAGATCAGAGGAAGGGACAATGTACTATTAGTTGGAGGAATTTTCCTATATAGGAAACTCATCCATGCAGAAGGAATTATCTCCTTCAGGATTATGTAGTTATTTCAGAGGTTAGTGAGCAGTGTATGAGGTAATTATACACAGGTGGCAACTTGAGGACCTAGGAGAAACTGTGCAAGGAAATAGGAGGCTTGGAGGGTAGAGGAGAAGGTTTGTTAGAAGGCTTTGACTGTCTATGAGCAACAGTGAGGGATTGTACTGAGAGCTGGATAGCTTGTGAGCTAAAGCTTTGTGTAATCTAGAGATATTTCCACTTGTATTATAATACAGAGATCAGAGTTTTTAGCTGAGGCTATCCCTAGATTATTCTTCTGTGTTCATGTGTGATTGTTTCTTCTTCATCTATTATATGTGTTCTATTTGATCTTGTTGAAAATCGATTAAGCTTCTGCAAGTTTGTTTGTAGAAGTAGATCAAGTATTTTGCTTTAGTATATTGCATTATCAAGTGATATACAATGAGAATTTCTACATGGTATCAGAGCAAAGGTGATCAAATCGGAGAAAAATATACAAGTAGGGAGAAGTTCGAAGTTTGAAGTTCTTGATTATAGAAATCGAATTCTTATCACATCTAAAATTTCACCAATGGCATTCAACGGTTTGGGACTTAAGTATGCCCTGGATGGAAGCTTGAATTAGATAGCCTGGAAGGATCGTATGGAAGTGGTATTAGAGGACAACGGCTTGAAGGACTTCATTGATCTAGAATTCCCCAAGCCAGTAGCTGCTAATGCCCAAGAATTGGCGGAATGGAAGAAATGTGTGGCTAGGGCGAGGAGGATTCTTCTGGAGGGAGTTCAAGACCACATTATCTTGAGTCTGCATGGGAAGGAGACACCGTTTTCAATGTGGAAAACATTGAAGGATCTATATCAAAATAGAAGCGATTAGAGGAAGCTGGTGCTGATAGACAAGCTTCGGAAAATCAAGTGTGAAAAGGGCGACATGATCTCTACATATCTGAACAAGCTCACCACTTGTAGGGATGAGCTTGGAAGTGTAGGAATCATGACAACCAATTATGACATGGTGAGTCTTTTTCTCCTCAGTCTTCCTAAGAGTTGGCATAGCTACCAAGACTCAGTGAATGGAAGAGAGAAACTGCTAGATTGTGAACAAATGTGGTCGGATATGATGCAGGAGGAGATCAGGAGAAACACCAAAGATGGTTCTTCATTCAAGGAGGATGAAGAAAATTGCGCCTTAGCGAGTAAGGCAAAGAAAAGGAAGGAGAAGGATTCTCATCCCAAATTGAGTTGTTCTCATGGAGGGAAGAAGATTGACAAATCTAAAGTGAAATACTTTAATTGTCATGAGGTGGGCCATTATGCAACTAATTTTCCATTAAAGAAATCCAAAAAGGGATCCAAGGAAGGATCTGAAGGTGAGGCATTGGCCTATCAATTCAAATTGGATTTTACCCTCATCGCATGCATGGTTTTATCAATGATGGGTTGTGGTTGATTTCTTGATAGTGGAGCCTCATTCCACATGACCGTCGATAAGAGTTTGTTCAGTACCTTGGAGGAGAAAGACCTCAAGATACTCATGGAGATGGGTAATGATGAAAAGTATAGTGTTTTAGGAGTGGGCATAGTTTCTTTTTAGAGGGAGCATGGAGCTCACATTACCTTGAAAGATGTGAAGTATGTGCCAGGACTAAAGAAGAACTTGGTATCGATTGCGATGCTAAAGGACAAAGGCTATTATGTAGTCTTCAGTAAGGGGAATGTTCTCCTTAGACACATCACCACGAGACAAGTGAAGCAGATCGGTTCACGAGTCAAGAACCTGTATGCTCTTGAGGTTCAATATGCATGCAAAGCCTTGAGGAGCAAGGAAAATGTTGGAGACTTGGTGGTTGAGAGGGAGAGTACATTACCTCTCAACATGCAGCGCTAGAAGAAGTCTCAGACAATTGTGGAGGAGCCACAATTGGTGAAGCAACTTCAGAAGGTTGTGGAGTAGCCACAACTAGAGAAGCATAGAGGAGATCGAGTGGAGGTATCCACTCATGCAGAGACCTCCAGTAGGGGGAAATTTCGAGCCAAGTGGGTAGAGGGATCACATGCATCCATACCTCCAGGTGGGAGGTGAGGTGATGTGGAGTGATAGTCCCAAGAACACTAAAATAGGGGTAGGATCCTTGAGGTACCCAGCCTCTTTGATTAGACCTCTCTACGGGAGCCTCGACGAGGAGTAGTAGGATTGGTTGAGTGGGTAGAGAGAGATGCAGATGGAGTGGCAGAGGAAACTTTAGCATCAGAGGATGTTTCTAGCCCAACAGGGAGGCTAGTTGGGAGATTAGTTACTTACTTCTCAGTAACTGAGTTGTAGTGTAGCAGTGGGTAGCACGATGCAACATGATGAGAGGAGGTACACTGCAGATGCAGTGCTTGGAGACAAGACCAACAACAACATGGATGCAGCTAGAGGAATCAGTGTGATTGATGCAGTCAGAGATCAAAGTGACAAAGGCTAGAGTAGTTAGATACTGAAGAGCACAGGGGTGCAGAGTTTTTCAGTTGACAGAGGCAATAACAGTCAGAGACTTTGATGACAGAGGCTTCATTCTAATTCAGGTTGGATATTTTTTTGTTTCTAGACTTGCTGGAGCAAAAACACTAGGGAAAAGTGTTGCATGCAGAACATTCCAAAGCTTCAAGATCGGGTTCGAGTTGAATGCCTTTCTTGTTGAGAGGGAGTGTTGAAAATAGGAACAAGAAATGCTAAAAATAGAAATTCTATAAATAACATTTCAGGTACCAGCGTTGGAAATAGTAACAAGGAATGATAAAATAGAAATGCTAAAAATAACATTGCTATAAATATCATTTTAGGATACATTCCAATTTTAGTTAGCCCCTCAACTAAAATTGAGAATGAAAATTTGAATTTGTTCTTAGCAGCTATTTGAAAAATAATTAATTAATTTATCTTGAGTTAATTAGTTGGAGAAAATCAAACATGAAGTCTATGTGAAGACATGCAACAATTATCCCTTTGATTGAGGAAGTTATCCCTTAATTAAGGAGATCAAGATGAGTTGTAATTTGAGTTGTAATTAGTTAGCTCAGTTAACTGAGTTAAGTCCAATTAGATTAGTTCCAACAATTTGTGGAACTGATTGTGACTTTAGTTAGTTAATGCATGCACGCATGTAACCAGTGTACTTTAGATAACTGAATATTCTCTCATAAATAACTCATGCATGTCAGTTTAGTTAGAGACCCAGTTGGGATCAGAGGGAAGGACAATGTACTATCAGTTGGAGGAATTTTCCTATATAGGAAACTCATCCATGTAGAAGGAATTATCTCCTTCAGGATTGCGCAATTATTTCAGAGGTTAGTGAGCAGTGTTTGAGGTAATTACACACAGGTGGTAGCTTGAGGACCCAGGGGAAACTGCAAAAGGAAATAGGGGGCTTAGAGGGCAGAGGAGAAGGTTTGTGAGAAGCCTTTGACTGTCTATGAGTAGCAGTGAGGGATTGTACTGAGAGTTGGATAGCTTGTGATTTAAAGCTTTGTGTAATCCAGAGATATTTCCACTTGTATGATAATACAGAGGTAGGGGATTTTAGCTGAGGCTTTCCCCAGAGTCTTCTTCTATGTTCATGTGTGATTGTTTCTTCTTCATCTGTTATATGTGTTCTATTTGATCTTGCTCAAAATCGATTAAGCTTCCGCAAGTTTGTTTGTAGAAGTAGATCAAGTATTTTTCTTTAGTATATTGCATTATTAGGTGATCTACAATGAAAATTTCTACAATTACATGCACTAAAGCAATGACGACCTTACTTAAAGGGAAGACACTTCAAGGTAAAAAAATATCACAGTATTCTTAAATACTTTTTGGAACAAAGATTATCTTCAGAAGAGCAGCAAAAAGTGTCACAACGATGTTGGGTCATGACCTTGAAATCATCTACAAAAAAGGGAAGTAAAATGTTGTTGCATATTCACTTTCAAGAAAGGATGAGGACATGGAAGCATTGTTTTTTGCCGTTTCTATTATCCAACCTAATTATATAACTTAAGATAGGGATGAAAGGAAGAATGATGAAGAGGTGAGGAAACTCATTCAAAAGTTGCAAAACGATCCCAGTACATCTGATACATTTATCTAGAAAACTTATTTATTATGGTTCTAATATCTCTTATATCTCTATAAGAATTCTCAACTCAAACAAAAGATTCTTTTGGAATTGCACACCTCCCCTGAGGAGGGAACTTGGCGATTTTAAAAAACTTACCATAGGGTCAAGAAGTATTTTTTTGGAATGACCTTAAATATGATATTCAAAAGTTTATGGAAAAATGTTTAGTTTTCTAACAAAATAAAGTTGAGACAATTAATACCCTGGATCTATTACAACCTTTAGGCATTCCAAGTTAGGATTAGGAGGGGGTCCCAATGGATTTTATCACAGGTTTTACCCAAGTCTGAAGGAAAGAGTGTCATCATGGTGGTAATTGATAGACTTACCAAGTATGCACACTTTTGTGCATTATCCCATTCTTTTAAATCCAATACAATTGCTACTGTATTTATAAAAACAATTCAAAAGTTACATCGAAAGCCAAAGATTATTGTAAGCGACCGTTGTAGGGAAAACCCAGCACCCCCATTTTTGACTTGTTGACTCAAATAATGGGGACCCTTTCCATTAATTTTTGGCTAAGCATCTTTTATGATTTCCATTTTAGTTAATTGTCTTACAATTTTGTCATTTTTATGTTTTCATCAGATTTATGTTTTGATTGTTTCATTGAATTTGACTTTTCACTATCTTTCCATCGATATTTGTTTCGCTTCATTTGGTCAACCGATTTGTAAATGGTACTCTTTTAAAGTTTGATCACTTTCTTACCTAGACTAAAAAATGTAAATAAATGTATGATATTTCAATTTTTGCATTTAAAATAATAATTCATTGTAAATATTAACTTTTAGTAGATTTTTACTTATTTTTTTGTTTTTTTTTCTTCTTCTGGATTTGCGATTTGTGATGCGATTTAGTTTATATGAGAGGCTATGTTTTTTTAACATAAGGTTCATATTCCTGAATCCTTATACCTATCAACACTGTGACCTCATCCTCACTCCACCCTCCACCTTATCTGTCCACCTCATTTCTCCTTATAACTCCACTACTCCCTCACGTAACTTATTTCATGTGCACTTGTTTATTAATATGGGTTGATTCCAATAGTTTTGTATTTTAAATATTATATTTATATTATAATTTTAATAATAATTTGAATTAAAATATTAATATATTTTAATTAAATTAATTTATGTTAAAATCCATTTCCATATTAATTAATTTATATAAATAGTTAGTTTAATTTGTAATCACAATTAATTAACATTAATTAAATAATAACTATAATCTTATTTAGGATTGTAATTTAATTTAAAAATTTTGATTTCTAGACCAAGCAACAGAGATTCCAGAATTCTGGCAATTTTAATATACCAACTTTGGAAGCTCATAAATGGAGTTTTACTTGGCTAAATGAGGCCTAGGATGGCTCATTGAAAATATAAAATCACAGAGAATATTTCAGAAGTGATTTCATTACCATATTTGATCATTTATCAGGTCTAAAATCCAACAGAGGATAAAACTTCGAATTTGTTAATGAAATTAATTTATTAGTTTAATTTTCTGCATTATCATTTGCCCATCACATTTCAGGGTGCAGATCCATTCATCAATGATCTCCTTGACCAATTAAATCCTTTCAGGCATCAATAGAAAGTTCTGGTTTATTTTATTTTAATTATATAATTAAGTTTTGATTTGATTTGTTTTAATTCCAAATTTGGCATTTTGATTTTATTTTTGCATTTTAATTTAGTTTTGGTTTGTTTTTGCAGGAAAATAGTTAAAGAGATGAGATGATGAATAGCTCAATCAATGAGAATGCTGCAACAATAGAAGAATGGAATTTTGGGCCAATGAAAATGAATGGAACATATTTCTTCTTCAACAAACTTTGTTGTTGATAATTCTTTTGTAAATATTATAAATAGCAGATTGTAGAATGTATTAATGGGATTCTCTTCTCTGCAACTCTAAATTCTAAAAGAACTAATGTAATAGGAATTTAGTGTTGCAGCCGAGAGGAGAGAAAATACCAAATCTGGGGATTATTGAGGATTTTTCTTTTGCATTCTGAATTATGTATGATGGATAGAGCTTGCGCTACTGCAACTCTTGTTGTAACAACAGAAGTTCAAATATAGTAGAAGACTATTGAAGACTAGAGCTAGAGAAATGGATTCAATAAATAGGTATTTATAATACTATTATTTTAAATACAAGTTTCATTTTATGATGATAGGTATGTGTCATTTTATTCATATTTGTGCACTATTGTCGGTATGAGTAATTTGTCTCAATCATATGTTATTATTTATCTATACTCTTATGGGTTGAATTCTAATTTCTGAGTAAGTATTTACTCAAAAATCTGTTTTTTAATACTGATTTAAAAAATAATTATATGTTGTGAACTATTTCTTCATATTAATGTTTAATTATTCAAATTACTGATTTAACAATCAATACCATTTTGTGAACTACTTCCTAAATGTTGTTGGTTGATTATTTCAGTTAAGAGGTCTCTGAATAGAATATGTTTTGGTATTCATAATGTTAGTTATTTGAACTACTTCGTTAGCTTGATATTCATTATAAGGCAGACATATTTAAATCCCAGTTATTTAAATATTTTGCTCTCGGTTGGGTTAGATCTATATCTGCCTAATTGAGATAGGATTAGGATTTAATTCTTTTTGCTTGCATTTTAGAATAATTTTTCATATAGATTAATTTTATATGCCTAAGGGTACTCTTCACAAAGCGACAAACTTTTAGTTGTGGTTTTGCTGAGCCCCATATCAACTTAAGGATCACTTTCTTGCCTGATTAGCAAGAGAGCTGATCTGATGTCTCTTCTCCATTAGTGGATGAAAGTCATATTTTAATCCATTTAGAGATTGAGAGAAGGTAACTGGACCTAGTTAAACCAGTAGGAACCACCATTCTAAACGGAAAAAGAGTTGCTTTAAGGTCTAGACCGAGTGGTCATCCCCAATGTTGTTGAAGTGAATTTTAAGGCTTCAACATTTTGGTGCTAGAACGAGGGCTTGAAACTTGTTGTCTATTGGAGTCTTTTTATTCTAACATTTCATTTTATCACTATCCTCTCAAACTTCCAATTTGGAGTTGTATTTTTGGACATGCATCTTCTAATACTCCCCCAGAAGTGGTAAGACTTTTGTCTCAGGTAAAGTTTAATGGTAAGAGGAATACTTCTGCATTTAATCATGCTTTACAATTCATTCGAAATTTTTCAAATTCTACTTTTCAAGGAATTGATGAATGTATTTTATGCAGGGTTTTTACTCTTACATTCTTGGCAAAAGCAATATGCTAGTGTTAATCGTTTCTAGTTGCCTCAATTCACAGTTGGGATCATTTTGTTACAATGTTCCTTTGTAAAATTGACCGCTATAACTACGAACAAGTATGTGACAAAATTGAAGATTTATGAAGGTTTGAAAATGAGTCTTTGATTGATTTTACCATTCAATTTTGTTTAAATTGCTTGAGATTTAAAATTAAATAAAAACCTTTAGAAGATGAATTATTAGATTGGTTTGAATATATTTTGTCTCTTCCTCCCATTCATAATGCATGTGAAATTATTTCAAGCTTTTCTCAATCTCCTTCCATTTTCATTAACATAATTGAGAATTCCAATATGGAGGTGCAAACAAATGATGATGAAGTAGCCTTTATTCTATATGATTAATTTCTTCATTAGTGCACAGTTCCTATAGTATTAATAATGATTAGGATGAACATTCACATGTCATCAAATCTCAAACACAAAGCTATAGAAAATTCTGTAGATTCACAAGCTAATGCAATTTGTTGAAGCAAGAGGCAAGAATCTACTTTACTCTTTACAACGGAAGCCCATGAAAATTGAGCAAAAAATAATCTATAGAGTAAGAGAATCAAAGGCACATAACACAATAAATATCCAGGGAAAGCCACAACTCAAAACCCCACTATCTGTTTTGTATTAATCTGGAAAATCAAGATGAAATTACAATGTTTTTTTCCTCTAGAAAAATCCCAACACTCAACAAATTCAATCTCCAACTCATAAGCAAGCTCAAGGCCAAAGCTTAGCCTCTTCACAAGCTCTCCAAGTCTCTATTCCAATGTGTAATTCCTATGGAGGATAGCTTGTATTTAAAGGGAAATAAAGCCTCCAAAAACTACACAATCCCTCAAGGGTTAGTTCATGAATGCATGCATTATCAGTGCAACTTAGGAAAATCTAAAACAAATAGTACACTATCCCTGCACTCTTCTATCAACTGGGTCTTTCTCAAAATTGGCATGCATGAGTTTTTGATGAGTAAATATTAAGTTAACTAGAGTAGCACTCGTGGAGTTCATTAGTGACACCACTGACTGTTAACTCACTATTAATTCTCTTAATCAGTTTGAGAACTAATTTAATTGAATTGACTCATGAAACTGAGTCTTCTATTTTACAACTCATAATTAACTCACACTAGACTCCTGCAAAGTAGGAAGAACATACACATGACGACATAAATACTTCCAACTCGAATTTCCTAAGTTAAGTAAGTTTAATAAACTTAATTAACTAATTTTAAGTTGCTATGAGGATATAATTCGAATTTAGTTCACAGTTTAATTCAAGGAGAAATTAAACTGGAATTTCTTGTTGCCATTTCTCAACACCCCCTATCAACAAGAAAGGGATTATCAACTACCCCGTTCCTGTATTTCTGAAACTCGAATTTACATCTTGAATGCCTTTGTCAAAATGTTAAGATCTTGCTCCTCCATGGGAATATACTCTAACAACATAATCCACCTCAATACATAATCTCTGAGATGATGATACCAAATATCAATATGCTTGGACCGATCATGAAAGACTAGATTTTTAGAGAGTTTGATACAACTTTGATTATCACAATAAATAACTGTCGGATCCATCTACTGACAAAAAAAACCAACCAGGATCTTCCTTATTCATATAGCCTCATATGCTGCCTGACTTGCAGCCATGTACTTTGCCTCTGTTGAATTGAGTGCAATCGATCTCTATTTCGTGCTATACCAAGAAACTTCCCTGACCAAATACTAAATATCCCTCCTAATTTTCTCTTCCTATTTGATGGACTCCCTACCCAATATGCATCGGTGAAGCCTTGAAGCTTCAATCCCTCTGTCAATTTGTACCATAACCCAAACTGAGTAGTGCCTCTGAGGTATCTCAATACATGCTTTTCCGCCTTCCAATACAGCTTGGTAGTCATAACCATCACTTGACTAAGATGGTTAAATGCAAAGCACATATCTGGTTATGTGTTCACCAAGTATATGATTGAACCCAAAAGTTGCCTATAAACAATAGCTTCCACTACTTCCCCTGAAGTAACATCATACTTCCTCTAGTTACCAGCTAGAGGAGTCTCCATGGGTTTACTGCTCTCCATGTGGAATCTCCTGAGTATCTCCTTGGCATACTTTCCCTAAGATACAAGCAACTCCCCATCTCCCTTCCATACCTCCTTTCCAAGAATGTAATGCATGAGCACCATGCCCTTCATCTCAAATTCTCTTGCAAGGTCCTCCTTGCAAGATTTGATGAGCTTCTCATCACCTGTCAGTATGAGATCATCTACATAAAGTATAATGATCAACAACTTAACTTTCACCACTATGTGATACGGGTTCACATCTGCTTCACTCCTTGTGAAGCCCATCCCAGTGAAGTAGCTATCTATCCTAGTGTACCAAGCACTGGGTGCTTGTTTAAGCCCATATAAGGCTCTCTTGAGTTGACACACATGTGATTCATGGTTGAAGGTTTCAAAACCTTCAGGCTGCTCTATGTACACCTCTTCCTCAATCATGCCATTAAGTAAGGTAGTCTTCACATCCATCTGATGGATCTTCCAACCCATCTGTGCTGATAATGCCAAAATAGATCTGATTGACGAATACTTTGCAATAGGAGCAAAGGTCTCATCATAGTCAATCCCCTCTACTTTTGAAAAGCCACGGGCCACAAATTTGGCCATATTCTTCTCTACACTACCATATGCAACTTGATTTACCTTGTAAACCCAATGGGAGCTCACAACTGACTTGTCCTCCGGTCTCGGGACCACATCCCAAACACTGTTTCGAACTATGGAGTCATACTCCTCCACTATTGCATCAATTCAAACCAGTTGCTGCACTAATTCATGAAAGGAAGATGGATCTGTCACAAAACATGCACCCATAAGTTCCATGTATCCAGTGTACCTCTCTGGTAACCTCCTCTATCTGTGCCGAGAAGAGGGTGCTCCCACATTCTCTCGTGCATCATCCAAAACTCTGTTAGCCTCTCTATTGCACTTTCTTCCCTCTCTAGAAGACTTTGCCTGAGTGGATTTCTCCACTCTCTGAACCTCTGCATGTGGCTGCTCCACATCAATCGAGGCCCCTCAACCTTATGAGCTAAAGCTCCTCATCCGCATGTAGCTCAAGCCCCCTCTCAATGGATACTTGCATGGCCTTATCCTCATTGAACCAAATATCCCTACAAACCACTGTCATCCGACTGGTCGACATGTACACCCGATATCAGTGTACCCCACAAAGATCCCAACATCTGGCCTCTTACCAGAATAAGCCTCCTTTGGTGTCTTCATCTCAAGTATCTGATGTGGGATACCGTTCTGAACATAAACCGTTGTGTTGCATGCCTTAGCCCACAAGTGTAGTAGTAGGCCCTGATCATGCAACATCACCCAAGCTGTCCCTACTATGCTCATGTTCTTCCTCTCGGCAACCCCATTATGTCGAGGGTTATGGGGTGTCATCAACACTCGTTTAATCCATTATGTTGCATAGAAGTTCTTAAACTCATTGGATATGTGCTCACCACTGTTATCACTCCGTAGAGCCTCATTTCATTGCTATTTCAACTTCTCCATTTTGAGAGCCTCATTTCTTATAACTATGCAAAATATATTTTTTAAAAATCCCAACATTAGAAGGAACGCACATATGCTTATTTTCTTTTGTTGAGATATTTGTATAAGTACTCTTGTTGGAGTGTACCTTTTAAATTTGGATTTTTCTTTTAGTTTTTTCTTTCTTCAATTTTATTTTGTTTGCTCATTTATTTTCTTACTTTAGTTTAAGAATTGTTTTCGTTTTTTCTTTTAGTTTTGATTTCATTTTGGTGACTCTGCCATGATTTATGTGAAAGGCCTTTTTCCTTACTTGATAGTGATTGGCATACATGGAAAATCCCTTAACTCTATCCATTTTAGTGAATTTCATTTATTATTAAAGGCATATCCTTGTGGAACCTAAGATCATATGGCTTTAAATCTTTTTCATGGAGGAAAACACATCCTTACTAAGTGATTTAGTTTACTTTTTGAAGGACAGAACTAATTTGAGTTTAACACAATGAATCCACCCCACCCCTCCACAGAAAAGCCTCTAATTGATAGTTCTAGGGGAAAGACTTTGGAGTAAACATTATGAAAGTACTATGTCCATTAAACATAAATCTCTATTACCATCGCACCTCTTTCACTAAGAAACATCATAAACTAGAAACTTGCAAATGCAGTTATCAAAAGGGTGATTAAAAGGGGAAGCATGGGAAATACAAATAAATCCTCCAAGGCTATGGACGCTCGCTGGTAGCGGGACTAGGCTTGTATGGCATAAAAGACAACTTCAGTGGGGTACTGTTCAGGCTCGCTAGTAGAGAAGCGATGCCAGAGACAATCATAAAATGGATATATGTTTTATCAAAAATTCTTATATCTATCTTCTTTTATTTTTATATGAGGTAGTTTTTAAAACAAAATTTCCCAAATTTGGATTCACGACTTTTAATCAAATTTATTTTGAGTACTTATCTTTACAAACTCATATTACTTAATCTATTTATGTGGGACCTATGAAAATATTTTACAGTTAGACGGTTTATTAAACTCCATTATTTTTAACCTTTGGGTAAATTAGAGTTCATTATCTTTAACCAGATATAACAGGTTCTTCCTAATGTGTCACCATTGTTGTAGGGAAAACTTAACACCCCCATTTTTGACTTATTGACTTAAATAATGGGAACCCTTTCCATTAATTTTTGGCTAAGCATCTTTTTTTATTTTAATTTTAGTTAATTGTCTTACAATTTTGTCATTTTCCATTTTTATCAGATTTCTGTTTTTATTGTTTCATTGAATTCGACTTTTCACTATCTTTCCATCGATATTTGTTTCGCCTCATTTGGTCAATTGGTTTGTAAATGGTACTCTTTTTAAGTTTGATGATTTTCTTTCTTGGACTAAAAAATGTAAATAAACGTATGATATTTCAATTTTTGCAATTAAAATAGTCATTCATTTTAAATATTACTTTTATTGAACTTTTACTATTTTTTATTTTTATTTTTTCACTAACAGTCCTACAAAATGACCCAGCTAAGTTGTACAATAAATGAAAACATGTTTCGGGATCTTGGTAATTTACTCCAATTTGTTATTTTAAAATAAACTACGAAACCCCAAACCCAAAATTGCTAAGTGGTTGTAGTCCAATTTGTAGGATGCTTAATTCAAGCGAGCCCCACTTCTTATCAAATCCTCCCTTCCAAAATCCCAAAATTTAAAAATAACGAAATAAAATTTGCGATGCGATATTGCGATTGCAATACATCGCATATCACATATCACAAAAAACAAACTTATTAAGCCACACATTTTAGAAAAATATTGAATTTGCGATTTTCAATGTGATTTGGTTTATACAAGGGGTTAAGTTTTTTTAACATAAGGTTCATACTCCTTATACCTCCCGATACCGTGACCTCATCCTCACATCACTCTCCACCTAATCTCTCCACCTCACTTCTCCTTATAACTCCACTACTCCTTCGCGTAACTTATTTCATGTTAACTTGTTTTATTAAAATGGGTTGATTCCAATGGTTTGTATTTTAAATATTATACTTTATATTATAATTATAATATTTATATAATTTGATTTATATATTAGATATAATATTATATTTAATTAATTAATTCTGTTAATTATTTCCATATTAATTAATTGCTGTAAATAATTAATTTAATTTTTAATCTTAATTAATTAAAATTAATTAAATAATAATTGTAATCTAATTTAGGATTAGAATTTAATTTAATAATTTTGATTTTTAGCCTATACAACAGAAATTCCAGAATTCTCGCAATTTTAATATACCAACTTTGGAAGCTCATAAATGAAGTTTTACTTGGCCAAATAAGGTCTAGGATGACTCATTGGAAAGATAAAATCATAGAGAACATTTCAAATGTGGTTTTATTATCATATTTCATCATTTATTGGGTCTAAAATACAACAAAAAGATCAAGCTCCGAATTTGTTAATAAAACTAATTTATGAGTTTAATTTTCTGTATTATCAGTTGCCCATAGCTTCTTCTGGGTGAAGATCCATTTTCCAATGATCTCCTTGACCAATTAAATTATCACAGATATCAATAGAAAGTTCTAATTTCTTTTATTTTAATTATGTAATTAATATTTGATTTGATTCGTTTTAATTCCAGATTTGGAATTTTGATTTTATTTTTCTATTTTAATTTAGTTTTGATTTGTTTTTGCAGGAAAATAGTTGAAGAGATGAGGAGAAGAATATCTCAATTAGCGAGAATGCTCCAGCAATAAAAGAATAAAATTTTGGGCTAATGAAAATGAATGGAGCAGATTTCTTCTTCAACAAACTTTCTTGTTGAGAATTCTTCTGTAAATATTATAAATAATAGATTGTAGAATGTATTAAGGGGCTTTTCTTCTCTGCAATTCTGAATTCTAAAATCACTACTGTAATAGGGATTTAGAGTTTTAGGTGAAAGGAGATAAAATCTCAAATCTGAGGATTACTGAGGATTTTTTTTTGCATTCTGAATTATGTATGATGGGAAGAGCTTGTACTACCGCAACTCTTGTTGTAACAATAGAAGTTCAAAGATTGTAGAGGACTGTTGGAGACTAGAGCTAGAGAAATGGATTTAGTAAATTGGTATTTCTAATACTATTGTTTTAAATACTAGTTTTATTTTATGATGACATGAATGTGTCATTTTATTCATATTTGTGCACTATTGTCGGTATGAGTAATTTGTCTTAATCATATGTTATTATTTTTCTCTACTCTTATAGGTTGAATTCTGATTTTTGAGCAACTATTTAATTAGAATTTTGTCTTTTAATATTGATTTAACAAATAGTGATATGTTGTGAACTATTTCCTCATATTATTATTTAATTATTCGAATTATTTATTTAACAATCAATATCATTTTGTGAACTACTTCCTAATTTTTTTTGGTTGATTATTTCATTTAAGAGGTCTCTGAATTGAATATGTTTTGGTATTCATAATGTCAGTTAATTGAAATACTTCATTAGCTTGATATTCATTATAAGGCAGACATATTTAAATTCCAATTATTTAAATATCTTGCTATCGATTAGGTTAGATGTATATCTGCCTAATTGAGATAGGGTTAAGATTTAGCTATTTTTTCTTGCATTTTAGTATTGATTTGCGTATAGATTAATTTTACATTCCTAAAAGTCCTCTTCAAAAAGAGGCAAACTTTAGTTGTGGCTATGCTGACCCCCAGATCAGCTTAATGATCACTTTATTGCCTGATCAACAAGAGGGCTGATCTAATGTCTCTTATCCATTGGTGGATGAAAGTCATATTTTAAGCCATTTGGAGATTGAGAGAAGGTAACTTAACCTAGTTAAACTAGTCGTAACCACCATTCTAAACGGAAAAGGAGTTTCTTTAAGGTCTGGACCGGGTGGTCATCTCTAATGTTGTTGTAGTGAATTTCAAGGCTTCAATAGTGACAAAGATCCTATTTTCACTAGAAATTTTTGGACTAAATTATTTTCATGTCTTGGTACTCAATTAGCTCTTAGCTCATCTTATCATCCTCAATTTGGTGGGAAAAATGAGATAATGAACAACTTTTTGGAAGGATATCTTTGTTTCTTTGTATCTGATAAACAAACACAATGGGTCAAGTGGTTACCTCTAGCTGAATGGTGGTATAACACTTCCTTCCATACTGCAAAAAAAATGACCCCACTTACGACACTTTATGGATATCATAAAGGTTCAAGAAGTGGAAGATCACATCGAGCATCAACAACAAGTTCACCAACCCTTAAAGGATAACCTCACTCTGGTACAAAATCGAATGAAACAATAGGAAGATCAACATCAAAGTGAAATAAGTTTCGATGTAGGAAACTTTGCATTTTTAAGGCTACAACCATACAAACAAATGTTCCTCAAGCAAGCTAAGAAGGATAATAAATTATCACCCAAGTATTATGGTCCTTATAAAGTGTCGCAAAAGAGTGGTACTATGAAATACAAATTGTATTTTCCTGCATCTTCTTGAAAACACCCAGTTTTCCATGTTTCATGATTAAAGAAGGTTTTCAGTGACAAGCTCTCAGTTCAAACAATATTGGCAAAACTTGAAAAAGAAGGAAAAATCATATTGGATCTTGAAGTAGTCATGGAAACAAGAACCTAACAACTATGAAATCGATCAATTTTAAAGTATTTCATTAAGTGGAAGAACATATCCGTTGAGGATTCCACATGGGAGGATGAAAATTTTCAACAGAAGCATCCATAACTACTCAAGCATTGAAAACAACACTTTTTTGAAGGAGAAGAGCATGTGAGGTCCCTATAAGACTAATGTAGCCCCCTTATTATTATTATTATTATTAGTGTAGCCCCCTATTGTTATTGTTGTGCCCTTACATTATTATTGTTATGTAGGCTCTAATTATATTGTGACCCTTTAGACTCCTATATATACCAAGGAGGTCTTGTCATTTGTATCATCCAATAATTTTTCATTTATGTGAAGTAAAGGAGGTTTTACCCTCGAAAAGGCTAATTTTCAAGTCGTTGATCTATCTTTTCTTCTGTTTTGTGATATGGTTACATAACATAGTAGGAGGTGTGTTATAGGGTGGTATTAGAGTTTTTTTAGGTTCAACACTTGGACTAGATGGTCTCTATCGCAAAATTTACAAAGAAAAGGTTCAACACTGGACCTTTGGAGATCAAGTGAGGACTTGAAGCTTTATGATAAATGTTAGAAACCTACTGTTTTTGTGAATTGATCGTTTGAAATATTTTGTTTATTGGTTTTGATGCCTATTGTTGGGGCACTAAGATGAATTTATAAATCAACCTTAACCCTACATTAATATGTCAACCCGGGATTCGTATGTCTATTTCAAGGTTGTGAGCATTATCTGTGCGATAACAGTCAGAGAGTGAAATGCAAGTAATTAATCCTAACTAATCGTTACAGAAATAAACAATCACTTAACAACTCATTAATCTTAAAAATGCAAAACAAGAATTATTATATAACTCAAAATCGGAAAGATAAATCACGTGCAAACTATTTTCAAACAAATATCTTAATCCAATGTCCTAATACAAGAGAGGAAATCAACCTGAATAATCAAATCCATGCGCATTAAGGAGACTATTCGAATCATACTGATTACAAAGAATATTCAAAGCCATAAGTAATTGCAGAAAGCATATACTAAGATGGAACAACAATCATATACAAAATTTATTTTTGTAAATAAAAACGATATTAACTGAGCTATATGATGTACTCTAACTCAACCTAGAGAAGAAACAACAATGTAAATCTTGACAGTACTACGTAAATAACATAATACAGGGAGCAGTGGGTCTTCCAATGATCGGGCCCATAGCCTCCAGAAGAAAACAACTATCGAAACTCAACACAAAGATTTACTGGAAGACTCCAAGTCTTTCATTAACTGTCAAAAGAATTACATAATCACTTTGACTCCTTAAAGTTCAATCTACATTCATAGTCTTGCTGAATTTTACAAACTACAAAATTACAATGT
Organism: Pinus taeda; assembly: GCA_000404065.3. Classification (NCBI taxonomy): domain Eukaryota; kingdom Viridiplantae; phylum Streptophyta; class Pinopsida; order Pinales; family Pinaceae; genus Pinus; species Pinus taeda. The sequence goes on from APFE030245209.1 coordinate 25,846, forward strand.
TACTTCTGTTTTGATTTACTAGCATTATATATTCTATGAACTGCTAAAAAAATTAGAGCTTATCTTGAGGATCAAAAGATCCTCAAGATTGCTCAACTAAACAATCATGTTTCCACATCAATCCTGTATTTTTCCTCCACCTTTAGCGTGGTTCACATAGCTGTAATCAACAACATTACCCTTTCTTGGCATTGTCGTCTTATATGAAAGGAACAATAGTTGTCCAATCTAGTCAACCTGTGCATAAACCAGTGGAAACTTAGGCTTGTGATACTAAAAACATGTAGTTTTTCCAACACTACTTTCTATTTTCTTTTCACGGTCTTTCTTCAAGAATGTGCTCAAGATGAGAGTAAATTCATGGAAAACCATATGATTAATTAAGAAAATGAGGAGGAAAAACATGCCTTTTTCACGACCCAACATACTCCCTAGCTTACCTTTTTGCATGTCCTCATGCAATAATATAATTAAGATGCAACTGATTCAGAGAATAGGTAGGATACATTTCTTCGTTGTGGACTCGGAAACCATTTTTTCTTTTAAGTGTTACGAAGGCTTGGCCTTCCTGATGTTCTGATAATTCATAATTACACCGATACCCATCAGGAGGATACCAAATGATAGGGATTCTGTGGCGACATCCCATCCAACTAGGTCCCTCACTTAGGACAAGGTTACCATAACGAGCGAGTCTAGATGCAGCTACAGTGAAGTTCCTGTAACCAAAAGGTTCTTGATTTCCGACACTGTTGGGTGAGGTTGTCCATATTTTCTTTGCAACCAGGAGAACTACTTCTCTGATGTCTTCAAAATATTCCAAACCCAACTTGATAGTGTCTATGTGGATGGGGTCAAAGGTGGACACAACTCCTTCTTTTTCCATAAATCTCTTATGTTGTAGCGAGAGCTTCAGGGGCAGTGTAGGTTCACCTCTTACCCAAAGATCTAGTCCACTTTCTCTCCTCTAGAAAATATCATGAGCCTTAGCCCATTTGAGATGGGTTTTAGTGAAGGAGAGGAAAGCCTGGAACTGGAAATCCCTAAGGAAGGGGCTCAGATTGGCATCCCTATCATCTTCCAAGAAAAAATTGTGCAAATATAATTCACATAAGAAATGTTTTACATCCTCAGTATGTGTTTGAAAGAATTTAATAAAATCAACAGAAGATTTAAAATCAAATGGCTGACCAACTCTAATGGCCTTAACTTTTAAAAGTAAATATCATTCGAGCAGAAAAAGTGGATAATTCGTAGCAAGCAGCCTATATGGTAATGCATCTGAATTAACAGAAAAAATAATTTTGATTTGTTCCACAACTTTCTAATACTGTCATTGTAGTTCCTCCAATTTTTTCTCTTTTTCTCTAAGGCTGGCATAGGTTTCATCCTCTATTGTGGTCAAGTCATTAAAGTTTTTCAATAACCCCCAATATGTCTTCAAAGGAACAACTTCTTGTTGATCCTGTAGTAGTACTTGCTGTAATTCTGCACATTCTGTCCTCATTTTTTGAATAATAGCCTCTACTACCAAGGGGGTATAAGGAGGTACATCCTCAATCTTAGTAGTCTTACTACCAGTTGCTATTGACTTTGTTTGAATGGCTCTTTTGTTGTTACCACATGAACACAAGTGATAGTTTGAACAACTACTTCTACTGCTAACGTAGGGACACAGAGATTTTTCAGCAGATATTTCTGAGTGGATGTTTCTACCAATTCAACAGAAGAACATAAATCTATTTGAGTTTCTATTTCGACCAATTCAACAGAAGAACATAAATCTGTTTGATTTTCTATAGAACTAGTACAGATATCCTTAGTTTGAGTCCCTGCTGGACACATGCTGATGTTTTCCATTTGAGTCCGAGTGGAATTAAGAGAATTCCCACTCTGGGTTCTGATTAATTTCGACTCCATTTCTTTCCTATGAATTTTCTTAGAGTCTCTTAGCCATTTTCTAAGCTTCTTAAATTTTCTTTTCAACTTCTTATTTTCTTTATCCATCAATTCCAACATATGATCATCTCGCCTCTTTACTCTTATAGTAGGTTTCTTTACTAGGGAAGAAGGGTCAACAATAACATTCTAAAAAATAGGGGCAGTTTCAAAATTTTCAGGCTCATGTTCAAGTAAGGCTTTGTCTCCTAAATTGGCTTCCGACTCATCAACATTGTCAAGGTTTGGTTCAAGTAAGGTCGTATATCCAGAATTAAGTTCCGACTCCTTATCATTATCAGGGTTTTGTTTGAGTGGGGTTATATTTCCTAAATTAACTCCAGGCTCCTGGGTTTCAGCTACAGAAAAATCATGCCCTTCTAATTCATGCATTTCTTTGTCATTTTCGGAGGAGGGTAATGTCTCTATATGGTGAGAAATATGAGGAGAAGTGGAAGGGATAGGAGTATATTCTTGTAAATTCCCAAACTGGCCCAGCTACTCAAAGAGAGTTCCCAAATTTTCTAATACTCGAGTCGCCTCTTCTTCATAATCCTATGGAAAAGCGACTTGTTGGTTATTAGGGGATCCATGGGATGGTCCCACCTCATATATGGCTAAACTAATGCTTTTCCAATTGGAATTTCACTCAGACCGTCTTCGTTTCATAGGAATAGATGTCAAAATAGAGGATTTCATTTTTCGTCCCCTTTTTTGGGCTTGTATCTCCATGGTCTAACATTCTTCCTCTGGCTGGGTGTTTTCAGGAATTCCTTCTAGGGGTAGTGCATCAGACCTTATAAAATTGTTCCATTTTAACTATAGCTAAGTTAATTCCTTGATGACTACTAATTTAATTAGACCATTATGAATGACTGTGGCCTATAGGTTCTTGGACTTCCTTACTCTACTAACATATTCAAGAAAAATTACAAATTAATTACTATTTTCTGCTATAATGTAGCTAATAATTTAAGGTTCTGAGATCTTACCACATCATGGTGACCATCGCATGTGATATATTTCTGAATGAATTTTTCCAATTGATGCCATGGTTCGCTAAGGGATGTGGCACAAATACCTTTGCCTTTCTGCACTAACTCCTCGCTAGGATCTTTGAACAATTCTACAACTTCATGAAATATTGTGTGATTTTCGACCCAGTTTATGCCTTCTATGGGGAGGCCTGTGACCTCTTCCAGAATGGCTTTATGCAAGTTTTAACCCCGTACAAAAATTACCTACATATGAATTATAAAACACAAAAAATAAATAACGCGAGAGCATAACACATAAAACAGATATACACAGATTTTCCCTTGGATCCCAAAACTGGGGCTACGAACTTGATTTTTTATAATGTTCCTTTCAATGTTACAATACATATTTATATGTGCTGAAGCATCGAATACCATGGACCGAAAACCATCGTGTCCAAAACCATGGACTGAAAACCATCGCGTCCAAAACCATGTGCAAGAAACATGCAAAAAACCATAGGTAGGTCCACCCAACCTAATATAGGGTCCAAAAAACAAAATTTTCTGGGGCGCTGCCTCAGACACCATAGAGGGGGGTTACCTATACCCCTCAAACCCCCTGTGACCCTCCCCACTATGCAATCAGCGCAACAAAGGGGGCGCCCACCCCCCCTCTAACCCCCCGGTTAACTACATGGGCTACTCGTGGAAAGAATATAACACAACCCATCATTCTCCCACTAGTTGTTTTCTTTCCAAAGGGGGCCACAAGAGAGATTAGTCATTTATTCAGCCTCGTAATGCCCATTGTTTCTCTACACCAAGAGAACTTCTCAGAGCTCACAGATTTTGTCAATGCATCTGCAGTGTTCTTCAAAGTGTCCATCTTTACCAGCAACACCTTTTTGTTTTCTATCATATCCCTCACAAAGTGATACTGAACATCAATGTGCTTTATCTTTGAATGATATGCAGATTTCTTTGCCAAGAAAATTGCATTTTGGATGTCATAGTCTATCCTTATAGCTCCCTGTACTAACCCCATACTTGAACTCAATCTCTGAAACCAAACTACTTCCTTGCTTACATGAGTGGCTACCATGTATTCTGCATCTCTAGTTGATAGTGCCACTACATATTGTTTCTTACTCATCCAATTGATTGCACCTCAAAATAAGTTAAACACATACCCACTTGTAGATCTTCTCTGATCCAGATCTCTAGCCCAGTTTGCATCAACAAAGCCACGAATATCCAACACTATGTCCAATCCTAGTCTTCCTTGGTAGCACAAACCATAATCACTAGTGCCACGCAAATACCTGAAAACCCGCTTCACTGTTGTCTAGTGCTCCTTCCCTGGTTTTCACATAAACCTACTCAATAATCCCACTGCATGTGCAATGTCTGGTCTAGTACATGTCCTCTTCCTCTTCTTGTGTCTTGGGACACTGTTCAGTAGATAACCTCACACCTACAGGAATAGGAACCTTCATCAGTTTACTATCCTACATATTAAATCTCTGCAGTATTGTCTCGACATACTTCCTCTAGTTTAACCACAACTTCCTCTTTTCCTGGTCTCTTTTAATTTCCATGCCCAAAATATAGTTTGCAGCACAAATATATTTCATGTCGAATTTGGAGGACAATTAGGTCTTCAAATGCTCGATAATTTCTTTGGCATTTCCAACCAGCAACATATCATCCACATACAAGACTAGATAAATAATGTGGTCACCAATTATTCTAAAATACACACAGTGATCTGCTTTGCTTCTGGTGAAGCCAAGTCCCCGTATAAATGTTTCAAATTTCTGATACCACATCCTTGGTGACTATTTTAACCCATACATAGACTTCTTTAACTTGCATACCATTTCTTTCTTACCCTTCACCACAAAACCTTCAAGTTGCTTCATGTAGATCTCCTCTTCCAGATCCCCGTCAAGAAATGTTGTCTTCACATCCATCTGTTCTACCTCAAAATCAAAAGCAACAACAACAGATAAAAGTAATCTAATATAAGCTGCCTTGGCAACAGGAGAAAAAAATATCACCAAAATCAATTCCTGGCACCTGGGAATAACCTTTTACTACCAATCGAGCTTTGTATTTATCCACCTTTCCTTTTGCATTTGTCTTCTACTTGAACATTCATTTGCTTCCAATGGGTTTTCTTCTAGCTGACAACTCCACCATATCCCATGCCTTATTTTTGTGCAAAGATGCCATTTCATCAACCATGGAATCTTTCCAGAGTTTGCCATCCTTTGAATCTACTGCTTCCTTCACAATTTTGGGATCATCATCAGTGAAAGATAAGGAAAAAGTTGAACAGAAAGAAGATGGACCATACCTTTCCGGCTACCTTCTTTCTTGAACCGATCTTTTCACACCCGGAGTTTGTGGCTCTTCATCTTCTGATTCCTCCTTTGTTGTAGAGTCTGATTCTTCCTCCTTAAGCTCAAGCTCTATCTTCTCAGGTTCCTTTGGTTGGAATTCATGTCTAATAACATCTTTCACCTCTCTGAACACCACATCTCAGTTGTACACAACCTTCCTTGTTACTGGGTTCCAAAGCTTATAACCGTTTAAATCATCCTTATACCCAATAAAGATGCACTTTTTTGATTTACTATCCAACTTGGTTCTTTTCTCCTTTGGAACATGTACATATGCATCACATCCAAATACCTTCATATGTGAAAGAGAGGGTTTCTTACCAGTCCATACCTCTTGTGGAGTCTTATCCTCCAACGCTAATGAAGGTGACTTGTTGACCAAGTAACATGCAGTATCCATTGCCTCTGCCCAGAATTCCTGTCCTAACCCGACACCACTGAGCATGCTTCTTGCCCTTTCCATCAAAATCTTGTTCATTCTTTCCACAACTCCATTTTGCTCAGGTGTATATGAAGTAGTCTTCTGCCTTCCTATACCACACTTCTTACAAAATTCTTCAAATTCCTTGTTGCAAAACTCTCCACCGTTATCTATCCTCAACACCTTTATCTTCTTCCTTATCTGGTTTTCCACCAGAGCCTTAAATTCTTTAAACCTGTCAAAGAATTCAGATTTCTTCTTAAGGAAATATATCCATGTATTCCTTGAGAAGTCATCTATAAATGATACATAGTACATAGACTTACCCAGTGATGGAACCTTCACAGGTCCAAACACATCACCGTGCACAATTTCTAATATATGTTTCTCCCTCTTACCACCAGAGGGGAAACTCACCCGATTTTGCTTCCCATATACACAATTTTCACAGAAATCAAAATCCAAAGAGCTATTACTCATACCTTCTACCATACCTTTACCATGAAGTATTCGAAGGCCATTCTCTCCAATATGTTCAAGCCTTTGATGCCACAACATGGTCTTCTCTCCAGAGACCACTAGATTTTCTTCTCCACTTTCAAGAACCATGGAACTGTTGCACCCATCAAAAACAGTGCTACCTTGCAGCGTGTACAGAGTTCCAATTCGAACTACCCACATCAATACCAGTGCACCCCTAACCATCTTGCAGGTATCCTTCTAGAACACTATTTTTACATTTGCATCATCCAGTTTGCTTACAGAAATCAGATTTCTGGCTAATGCAAGAATATGCAGAACACCCGGAAGTGTTCTAACCCTTCCACCTTGAAATTTCAGCTTTACTTTTCTGTGACCAACGATTCTAGCCTTCGTGTCATCCCCCAAGAAGACATCACCACCATCTTATTTCTCATACTTGCAGAACCACTCTCTTTGGGGAGTGAAGTGAAAGGATGCACCTGAGTTAATCAACCATGCCTCATGATCTACATGTGTACTTGAAGAAGCCAAGTACACATCTCCACCTTCATCTGAGGTTGTTTTTGCCTCTGTAGAAGGAGCATCATCAGATCCCTTTCCCTTATCAAGAGATTTAGATTTACAGTCCCTTTTGTAGTGCCCTTCCTTTCCGCATTTCCAGCACACCACATTTACAGGTTTTCTAGGAGATTTAGATCTCCCACTCGATGACTTATTTTTGTTTCTGTTCTGGTACCGTCCTCGTACAGACAAGGCATCACCATTCTGGCTCTCCATATTTTTTTGTCTTATCTTTTCTGTCAGCAAGGATGAGACTATTTCATCAAACTGCAAGGCACTTGTATTGCTACCTATTGCAATAACTAGAATATCCCATGAATCTGGTAGAGAACAAAACAAACTAATGCACTTATCTTCATCTGAAATTTTAATATCAACAAATAATAACTGACTTACCACAGTATTAAATGCATTCAGATGCTCTATCATCGAGTCTCCAATTTTCATCTTTAGGTTATACAAATTTTTTCTGCAGGAATAGTTTATTCACCATAGACTTAGATTGGTATAAAGTCCCTAACTTGTCCCACAAAGCCTTCATCGTAGCTTCCCCTGATACATTCATGAATACTGAATCTGAGACACACAATCGAATTATGCTCTTTGCCTTCTGATCCAACTTCTTCCATTCTTCATCGGAAACTCCCGTTGGTTTAGTACTTGGATCTACTGTGATCCACTAATCTTCATCCACCAATAGATCCTCTGTCTTGAGTTTCCAAAACTCAAAAATCTGACCATTATATTTCTCGATCTCTATCTTTCCACTGCTCACCATCTTCTTTCACCACCAAAATCGATCTTGCAGATCTCCCACTGAATATGGTCTACCACAGGCCCTAGCGAAACCCCTTAGCAAGAAAGGTGTCCCCTCAAAGCCAAAACAACTCTGATACCAAATGTAGGTTTTAACCCCATACAGAAATTACCTGCATACGAATTCTAAAACATAGAAAATAAATAATGCGAGAGAATAACACATAAAACACATATACACAAATATTTTCACCTGGATCCCAAAACAGGGACTACTATCTTGGTTTTACATTATGTTCCTTTCAATGTTACGATACATATTTATACATGCTGAAGCATCCAATACCATGGACCAAAAACCATCATGTCCAAAACCATGGACAAAAAACTATTGTATCCAAAACCATGAACCAAAAACCATTGCGTCCAAAACCATGTGCGAAAAACATGCACAAAAACATAGGTAGGTCCGCCCAACCTAATGTAGGGTCCAAAAAACAAAATTTTTTGGGGTGCTGCCCGGGACCGGATAGAGGGGGGTTACTTGCACCCCTCAAACACCTGTGACCCACCCGCTACACAATCAGTGAAATGAAGGGGGCATTCCATGTGGGCTACTCGTGGAAAGAATATAACACAACCCAACACTTTAGTTACTGCTATGGTCCTGCCTTTGACAATTGTGCTCTCATTCTATAAATTCTGTAGGAATTCTATAGAAATATCATTGTTAAACCCTTACAACTGAGTAAGATATTGTGCCCATATTGCATGTTCTAAGATGTCTCGGGCTTGCACGGTGATTTGTAATAGCGCAGGCTCACTGTGGATAGAGGTGCCTCCCATATCTGCTATTTCTTGAGGACAATCTACAAACCCGCACGCACTATTGGATCACACAAATCTCGTAATGAAATAGCATAAACTTCATGCAAGAGTATAAAGAATAGAAACTAAATACAAATTTTTGGTAATGATATCCTATCATATCGACAGGTATGGCAACTATTCGTTAATCATGCGCCTTCATGTCATAATAATGTAGGACCGTCCCTCTTTATTGAAGAAAGGGGAAACCATGACTTGTAAAACATGTGGACGGGAAAGAGAGCATGTGGCATCATTGTTACAACAAAAAGTGGTTAGAACAGTTAGATAGTCAGAATTGAATGCAATAAATGAACATTAGTTTGATTGCTCAGAAAGGATCGTGAGAAATAAAGCATACAAAATTTACATCATGGAAATATATTTACTTTTTAGAGTATGTGCGATGAAATCTGATGAGGCGCTATTTTAAATTTATGGCTATTGACACCAGATGATTGGATAATGCTGACGTGGTTCATGTAATATACATATGTCACCCATACTAGTTATTAAAGATGTAGTCACAAATAAAAGGTGTTTTCTCCCTTTTTATTTAGTAAAGAAGAACTAATGACAAAATACAAATTTTGCAACTTCAAAGTATACTTCAATACCGTAGGAAGAGACACTACTACCAATAGGTGTCCATAGCCTCGATAGGGTTTCCTTTTAACCCACAAATGAGCCATTATCCTAAACTTATAAAAATGATTTCCCTTTTAAAAAGGACATTGTTATTGTGTGATGACCATATAATAACAATGCCACTCACCAGATTACAACAAAGTGAATAGGACAGATCATGACGAGAGCTCCAATCCTTGGACATTTTAGTGTCACAAGGTGATTACCCTAGTGTGGTAGCCATAATGGGAATGTCACTTATGTTACTTTCCTATGATCGTGGTAGGCTGAATCATGATGAGGCCCCATATCCATTTTTTTTAAAGATTAATTTGTTGTGTTTCTTCTCTTTTTTTCTTTAGAAGTTAGGGGAGGTTCATGAACTCCCTAAGAGTCCAATATGGTGTAAGAAGTAAAAACAATGCCAAGGATAAATATGCCTTAGATTCTCCATCATATTTATTGAGGAAATCACCAATTGAATGTGTAATAAAAGAGAAACTAGTATGGTGGGGATAGATCACGAATAGTTTATAATGTATCCGAAAAATAGACATAAGCAAGAATATTTATAGATAGAGCATGTTAGAAAAACTATACACCAAAAAGGCTAAGAATCATGATGATTTAGAGACTACCGCTTTTAAATATTTAGATCAAACCCATAACCAAAAGGAATAACTGACATGGAATGATAGTAATGAGAATAACAATCATTCATGGCGATATATCAACAATTTGTTATTTTTTGTTAATGGGGACACCAAGTTTTTCATTCACAGAGGGGACAACAACTGCTCTTTGGAAAAGGGAACAAAAATTGTTTCTTCAAGAAGGGAACAACAACTATTTCTTGGAGAAGGGAACAAAAACTGTTCCTTCTAGAAGGGAATACTAACAGTCTCACTGGAAAAGGAACAACAACTATTCCTTCGAGAAGGGAATACTAACTGTCTCACTGGAAAAGGAACAACAACTATTCCTTCGAGAAGGGAACAACAACTATTTCGTTGGAAAGGGAACAACAACTATTTCTTCGAGAAGGGAACAACAATTGTTTCTTCGAGAAGGGAACAAAAACAGTTTCTTCGAGAAGGGAACAACAATTGCCTCATTGGAAAAGGCACAAAAACTATTCTTTGGAAAAGGGAACATCAACTGTTTCTTCGAGAAGGGAACAACAAATGTTTCTTCGAGAAGGGAACAAAAACTATTTCTTTGAGAAGGTTACAAAAACTGTCTCATTGGAAAAGGCACAACAACTATTATTTGGAAAAAGGAACAACAATTGTTTCTTTGAGAAGGGAAAAACAATTGTTTCTTCAAGAAGGGAGCATCAAATTTTTCTTCGAGAAGGGAACAACAATTGTCTCATTGGAAAAGGCACAACAAATGTTCCTTCAGGAAGGGAACAACATTGTTTTGTTGGAATGGGAACAACAACTGTTTCGTTGGAAATGGAACAACAAGTGTTTCTTCTAGAAGGGGACAACCACTGGGACGAAGGAACAACAACTTCTCTTTTAAGGAAAAATGATCGATAATAAACAATGTTTGTATCAAAATTCCAGCATACTAAAAATAAATAAAATTTCTCAACCAGTTTCAAAAGAAAATATTTACATTATTTACAATATGAGAAGAAAACAAATTTTTCATGCAAATGAAGCTGTCGGGTTACCATCCCCTGCAGCTATGATTTTGAGAGTAGGATCATTACTTATGTGTTGGTAGAAATATTCCTTTATGAGTTGCTAGTGATAAAGTCGCAATTGATGTCCATTTAGTAGAAAGGGAGCACTAGACGCGTCAATGGTGATTAAAGTTATGGTGCCATTCTTATGCACTTCTTGAATCTCATAAGGCCCAAGCCACCTTTTTGGAAGTTTCCCTGGGAATTGCTGAAATGTGGAGTCATAGAGGAGTGCCCAATCACCTTTCTGAAATTATTTCTTTTTACTAAGCCTATCATGCCACTTGGCCCTCTGCTATTAAATAATTTTTGTACGCTGTAGGGAAAGTAAGCGTGTTTCATCTAGCTTGTTTAATTGTTGAATTCGTTGTGTTTGGGCTTCTGTAAGATCCAGTCCAACCTCTTGGGCTGTCCTAAGAGTCTTTATCTCAAACTCTATTGAGAAGATTGGTTCTTTGCCAAAAAGAAGTTGGTAGCGGGAGTATCCAGTATTATTGTGCCATGTTGTATGATAGGCCCACAAGGCTTCTGGAAGTTTAGCGGCCTAGTTTCGTCGATTTGACAGGATTGTCTTAGTCAAGATTGCTTCTATGAATTTGTTTTTTCTCTCTACCTGTCCATTTACCTGTGGGTGATATGGAGAGGTAACTCGATGTTGGAAGTGATGATTTCGTAGGATGGCTGAAATTTTATGTCCTGTAAACTGTGCTCCTCCATCGGTTATCACCTCCCTTGGTAAGTTGTATCAAACAAACAGTTCAAAAGGGAAATTAATCATTGTTTCTTCTATGGCCCGTGGTAAGGTTACTGTTTCTACCCATTTAGTTACATAGTCTGTGGCAACCTGTATATAGACCTTTTGATTTGATGGTGGATTAAAGGGCCCAAAAAAATGAAGCGCCCATCTTTCAAAGGGTTCCACCACCAATTGCGGCTGCAGTGGCATTTCATCAGCTTGTCCAGGACCACCCATCCTATGGTAAATTTCACAGACTTGAACATATTTTTTGGAATATTTGAATATCGTGGGCCCATAATAGCCCATACGAAGGATCTTATGTCTGGTTCTGTGGTCTACAAAATGTCGCCACAAGGCTTGTCATGACAAGCTTTCAGGATGTCATACACCTTATCTTCTCGAATGCACATTTGAATATGTAAATCAGATCTAGTGTGGAAAAGATACCCGCCAATCCATGAAAATCAGGCACTGCGTTAGACAATTAGCTTCCTTTCCTTGGGCAATAGATGGGCTGGTAATTTCTCGAGTGATAGATAATTTGCTACATCCACATACCAAGGTGCTTTAGTTATTACAGCGAACAGGTGCTCGTCTACCAATAACGGATTATTCGTCTTAGGTATCCAAGATCGGAAGTCTACAACATGATTTTATTTTCCTGGCTAGTCCTTTATGGTGATATCGAACTCCTGCAGTAACAACAACCATCGAGTTATTCGTCCATTAGTGATTGGGTTTTTTGCCAAGTACCTGATGGTAGAGTGTTTAGTATATAGAAAGATTGGATAGCCTATTATATAATGTCTAAACTTATTAATAACATGTATAACAACTAGAAATTCTTTGTTTGTTACTGTGTAATTTAACTGAGTAGGGGTAAGGTTTTTTCTAATATAATTGATAGTGTAGGGCTTTCTGTCCTTTTCTTGTCCAAGTACAATGCCTATAGGTGTGTCTGAAGTGTCTAAAGAGATATGGAAAGGTAACTCCTAGTTTGGTCCTCGCAATACTAGTGCAGTTGAAATCAACTTCTTCAGATCTGCAAAGGCAACATCACATTTGTCAGAAAAATTAATTTCAACATTACTCGTTACGACATACAAAGGTGCAACAATTTTTGAAAAGTTCTCAATAAAGCTATGGTAGTACCTTGCATATCTAATGAAACTGTGTACCTCAGTCTGGGTGCTGGGTGTGGGTAGTGCAAGCATTACCTCTATTTTTGCTGGATCTACCTGTATTCCTACCATAGAGATGTATTGTCCCAAAACCACACCTTCAGTCATCATCATGTGACACCTTACATTTCTTAAGCATAACCTGGTGGCAATGCATCATTCAATTACCTTTTCTAGATTTCACAAGCCCTGCTCAAGATCACTTCCATAGCGGGTGAAATCATCCATATAAATTACAAGTCCTTCATTGATCAAATTAGAAAAAAAGCTCAATATTTCTCTCTGAAATGTGGGTGGGGCATTGCACTAACGAAAGGGAAAAAATTTGTATGCAAATGTACCCCAAGGGTAAGTAAACATAATTTTTTCCTGGTCAACAGGGGCGATTTGGATCTGATTATAGCTACTGAAGCCATCGAGGAAGGAAAAAAAATGTTTCTTTGCTAAGGTGTCAAGAATTTGATCAATGAACAGAAGAGGGAAATGGTCCTTCTGAGTGGCTTTATTCAGTTCTCTATAGTCCATGCAGATTCACCATTTCCCATTTTTCTTGGGAATGACTACCAACGGGTAGACCCACTGGCTATCTGAGATAGCATAAATAAAATTTACATCTAGCAAATTTTGCAATTCCTATTTCACAATATCTCTGAGGTGAGGATTCAACCTTCTCTGGCACTGCCGAATGGTGCAAGCATCCTTCTCAATGTAGATATGATGGTTCACAGTTGGGGATCTATAACTTTCATGTTTGAGTATTCCCAAGAAAAAGTTTTTTTATATTTCTAAAGCACTTGAATAAGCATTTGTTTTCGGTGATTGTCCAAGTTACTGTTAATGTTAAGTATCTTACTTAGTTCAATATTAATTGGCCTACTATTATACACGATAGTCGTGGGTATATGCTGATCATCTATGTCCCTCGAGGGATCTCCCTGTGCTTCATTATCAAGAATGGCTTTTAATACTTGGCATGTTAGATTATTCATGGAAACTAGTCTATTAATGAACTTGCTAATCATATCATCCTCCATTTGATTCTTAAATTCAAGATCTTCTTCCAGTGTGACAGGAGAGTGTATGTTTTCTTCCAGGTATCTGGGTTGTTGTAACTGAGTATTTACAATAGGTGGACTTGGTTTATCTGGGGGATACAAAACAAGATTCTTCACAGCATTTGCTTGTGTAATAGTCATGCTACCTGCACAACATCCTATATAAGCATCTATTGTTTTTAACCAAGGTTGACCCAATATCAAACGATGTCCATCTAGCCTACTTCTTGGGTTGATGACTAGAAATTCCACAAGATATCCCAGGAATCGACAGAAGCAATAACATCCTATAAGGTTCCTTCACGTCTAACTATCGATATGTCGACAAGTTATAATAAGGTTGAGGTGGGTTCCAAAATTGTAATGCCAAGAACCCTGTAGGTTTTAGTAGTCAGAATATTAATGGTTTCTCCAAGATCTATTAGTGTGTTTGGAAAGGTGCAGCCTTATATTAGAATGGTTACTACAATATTCCCTGGGTGTTCATATTTAATCAGTGCTTGTTTACCCAGAAGCAAGTTAGATAAAGTTCCTACCACATGCACTGTTGGTGGGTTTTTCAATTTCCTCCTAGGCTTCTTCCCACATAATCCCTTAATTGTTTTTGCATAAATCGGGATGTCTTGTATGGCTTGGAGAAGCGAAATATTTATACAAAAAAATTTCAATTCCCCTAAGATATCGAAATCAAGATAGACAACAGGTTTAGCTATTGCTAGTCCCTTGGGGAATGGGGGAGAAGAAATTATAATTTTATCGGAATTCTGCTACTCGACTGTGTCTTTTCCCTATTTTATTTCCATAGCAATCACAATCAAAGGATTTATTGCAGATTGTTTTTAGTTTTTAGTTTATTTATTTTATTCTATGGAAATAATGTGCCTTAACCTTATCCGAATCTCATTGCATTCTTCTAGTTCTGTATCATTATCTGAATTCTCAAGGATTTGTACATATTGGACCAATCTATTATTAGGATTCGGATTTGGCTGAGCCAAAAATTGGGGGTGTACTGAAGGCTAAGGGGTTTGAAATGGACCAAGCAATATGGGTTGAGGTTGAGAAACCTCACCCACGGGTAAATTGTTCATCCCAATAGGGTGATGCCAGTTTTTAGGCCAATTTGGGTTCTATGAAGTGGAAGAAACCCAATGTGAAGGGTAAGGATTACTAGTTGAATTTTTCCAGAAGGGGCCAGAGCATTGTGGATTTTTCCAGCTAGCTCCTAGGAAGGGTTGGTTTGGCTAGGGTGACATGGAATACTATTGGGATTTACAAGCAGAGAAAGGTGGTTGACCTTGCCATGTTGTTCTAGGATTTTTCCATTGATTATATTGCATAGGAAAGAACAAACATGGGTCTTGTGGCATACTCGAGGGTGGTGCTTGCAATTATCGACATTGTGCCATTAAGTATGCCGACTATGTTCCTTCTTCAGCTTTTTTGAACACTTCTTTTAATCTAGGAAGCAATGGAAACTGATATGTGGCATGTTCCTTGGTGCATATAGAGCATGTTTGAATAATGTCCAAAGGACATTATCTTTGACTGTGCTTCTTTCGGCAGCGTGGGCAGAATATGGCTATGGTTTATTCTGCCTCCACTTGTCTTTTTTTGGCATGTAAGACGTCTAACTATGTAGTTAGTGTTCCTAAGATATCCGTTTGAAATCTTCCAAGAGGTTTCTAGTCTCTATTCTTGTCATGCCTCCATTGGGAGGTCTGCTTCCTCTAGTCATGGAGTCTCGGCTTCCTAGCCCGATGTGCGTGCTACCTCGTGAACACTTGATACAAAATCGAACAATTTCATCATATTATTATTGAGAAATGTCACCTTTCCCCATCAGATTTAAATTTTCTATCCATTCTTCTCTCATCCCCTTTATTAAAATGGTTTCCAAGACTTCTTTTGGTAATGTGGAGTGGGGGGATCTTTGCAAATTATACTAAAACCATTCAACGTATTCCTCCAAAGTTTCATTATCCTTTGCAGACATTTTGAAGATTTCATCTTTTAGATCCCTAGTCCTATAGTAGTCTTGGTATTTGGTGAGAAAATCATTTATCATGTAGTCCCATGAATTAATGGTACCTCAACCCAAAACCATGATCCATCAGAAATATGCTCCCTTTAAGGTGGAGGGGAAAAACTTCAATTTTTGAGGATCAATGGTGTAATCATAACCTCTGAATAACACATCAAACTCAAATAAAAAAGCATCCAGGTGCTCTGAGGTCATCTTGTGAAAGGTTGGGGTATTTTGTAAAGGAATAGGTTTCATCAGGGCATTGGATACTGGGTCGACGATGGGATATTCCAACGTCGAGGTTTGACCTTGAGGTGGTAGATTCACCATTTGGTCAAATATGTGCCAATAATCTTCTGGGATTTCTTGGTCATGGGCCGTTATCTAGGTGGATGGAGTACTCAAAATTTGAAGGGGCTTTACTTCACTACTCAGATTTGGGATATTCTGTACTTCTTTTTAAGCCAGGATCACAGGAGATCCTAATTCATATGGCTGTGGATTTGCCTCAGCAACTCCACTAGTTTCTCCTTCTCCTTCTCTCAAATTACACAATTTTCCCTCTTGTGAAGGACTAAAGTATTGATTATTTGTAGTTTGGAAACTTTGCTCAGATCCTTCAGTTTTTCTATGGATCTTGGCATAAGCTATAATTGGTGATTCTGTTTCTTGAGGGATCAAAGTAGAGCCATTTCTAGATCTTGTCCAGGGTCCTATTGACACCTAAGATTCAACTCTTCGAATGATTTCGTCTATAAAAGTTGGTTTCACAAGGGTCGACGATCCTTGGGCTTTGGTGGTTTTTGGTAGTGATTTCTGATCTATTGGTATCTTTTCTCTCCTAATCATTCATTCATACACAACCTGTGCATATCTACTGAGAGCGGGAACTAGGAACAAGCGTTTTTCTTGATGTGTACGCAGGTTCTTACCTCTCGTTTTCAATACCCAATTATCTTCAGAGACACAAATTAACTATTATCTTGACAACCTCCCCAACAATGGCGCTAAAACATTGGTGCACTAAGATGAGTATATAAATCAAATTTAATCCTACATTAATATGTCAACCCAGGAGTCATATGTCTATTTCAAGGTTGTAAGCACTGTCTGTGAGATAACAATCAGAGAGTGAAATGTAGGTAATTAATCCTACCTAATTGTTGCAGAAATAAGCAATCACTTAACAACTCATTAATTCTTAGAAATGAAGAACAAGAATTATTCTATAACTCAAAATTAGAAAGATAAATCACTTGAAAACTATTTTCAAACAAACATCTTAATCCAATGTCCTAATACAAGAGAGGAAATCATCCTGAATAATCAATCCACACGCATTAAGCAGACTATTCAAATCACACAAATTACAAAGAATATTCAAAGCTAGAAGTAATAGTAGAAAGAATATATGAAGAGGGAACAACAATCATATATAAACTTACTTTCTGTAAATAAAAACGATATTAACTGAGCTATATGATGTACTCTAACTCAACCTAGAGAAGAAATAACAACGTAAATCTTGACAGTAAAACGTAAATAGCATAATACAAGGAGCATTGGATCTTCCAGCGACTGGGCTCAAAGCCTCTAGAAGAAAAATTCTATCAAAACACAATACAAATATTTAATTGAAAACTTTGAGTCTTTCATTAAATGTTAAAAGAATTACATAATCACTTCGACTCCTTAAAGTTCAATCTTCATTCGCAGTCTTGCTGGAATTTTACAAACTACAAAATTACAATGTTACTTCTATTTTGATTTACTAGCATTACATATTCTATGAATTGCTAGCAAAATCAAGGCTTATCCCGAGGTTCAGAATATCCTCAGGATTGCTCGGCTGAATAGTTAGATTTCCACACCAATCCTGTATTTTGCCTCCAGCGTGAGCGTGGTTCATAGAGATGTAATCAACAAAGTCTCCCTTTCTTGGCATTGTCGTCTTATCCGAAAGCAACAACATTTGTCCAATCTAGTCAACCCATGTATAAACTAGCGGAAAATTAAGCTTTTGATACTAAAAACATGTAATTTGTCCACCACTACTTTCTATTTTCTTTTCACAATCTTTCTTCAAGAATGTGATCAAGACGAGAGTAAATTCATGGAAAACCATATGATTAATTAGGAAAATGAGGAGGAAAAACATACCTTTTTCACGACCCAACACCTGTATGTAGCATAGTATTGATTATTTGTCATGATTTCATTGAGATGAATGTGCTAACTTGAAATGACTTGTTTTAGCTAGCGTCCTACCAACAAATTTCCAACAACAAGACAAGGTGATAATGTTTATTATGCATTTGAGACTTGTTAAAATCTAAAAATTATGTTTGTGCATGATCTCACATGAAGGTTAAGGAATTCATAAATGACAAATGATGGTATAGTATAGAATCAAGGGACTAATGAATGAATAGAAAGATGGTACAATATAGTTTTGACCAATCACATAATGGATGAAGAAAAAAGGAAAATTGAAGAGGAAAGGTTAGTTGAGAAACGAGGATGGGTTGACTCCCTTGATTGGATGGACATGTTGGGGAGCTTGAGAAAAGAAATAAGGAGTTGTAAGGATGACAATGAAAGGTTTGTCAGATCGCAAGAGAAACAAGCAGAAGTCAATGCAATCATACTTCAAAGCATGCTAGACTTACAAAGGTAGAGGCAACATGAGTTGGGGATCAGTCATAGAAATAAGCATAGTCCTTTGGGACAAGTAGAAAGAAATAATGGGGAAAATTAGAGTATGTCTAGAAAGAGGCACAATTTTTCTAGTGAAAACTATGTGAAAGGAGGCACTCTGCTAAGTACTCCTGACAAGGATTGAAGCACCCGTGAAAAGCTGTATGAGAATATTCATAAGATCCTACATTATCATTATATCTATCATCACCATCATGGGAAAAGGAGGGAGAGAGAGTATGTACCAGAGGAGTTTAAGAAGGCCAAGCCTCCTACATTTGATGGTGAAATGAAGAAATCATAGGATGTAAAACCCTAGCCACTGGGAATGAAGAAATTCTTTTGAATTCATGAATACTCAGAGAACATGAAAACAAACGTAGCTACTTTTACCCTAAAATGTAAGTATAATATTTGGTGGGAAGATATGAAAAATGTAAATGGAATAAAATAAGGGGAGTTGTCCTGGAAGGAATTGGAGGAATATTTTAGGGACAAGTATCTATCTGAGGGATAATTAAACAATAATGCTAAGGAGTTCTATGAGCTCAAATTGGGAAAAATGTTAGATGAGGAGTATAACACCAAATTATTAGAGTTGCTAAGATATGTTCCTTACCTTAAAGAAGAAAAAGAAAATATTCAGAGGCATGTCAATGGACTGCCATAATCCTTCAAGAATATAATTGAGTTTGATGAGCTTGAGACATTAGAGGATGCAACTAAAAAACTAAAGCACCTCTATGAGAAGTCTAGGCATAGACTTTAGTATATATATAGGATTGGAAATTCAAAATCAATGCCAAATTCAAAGGAAAAAGAAAAAAAGAAACCAAGAGAATGATTACAACCCTTATTAATTAAGAATATCAACAACATTCCAACAATGCTAGTAGAGACTGCTCTACTCAAGAAGAAGTCTAGAGTTATGAGAAGGGTCCATATAAGTGATGGAATTGTGGGGGGAATCATTTAAGTAAGGATTTCCCACAACTCAAGCATGCTAGACCAAGATTGTATAATGTGAAGGAAACAAAGACAATAAAAGCTGTGGCACAACATATACCTAGAATTTATGTAGCAATGCATAATTGTTAAGTTGATCACATTGCAGCGATTATAGAAATGGAAGGTATGCTCCGTGACCAAAACAATTATGTTTTGATTGACCTTGGTTCAAATTTTAGTTACATCAGGTCTACTATTGTTGAGAAATGTGCATTGAAGAAGGAAGCACATGCTGAGCCTTAGCTAGTTTAATTGGCCATGAGGATGATAAGGAGAGTGGAGAAAATATTAAGGTCATGCTTGACTGAGTTAAATGTCATGCCAACTATCACCAATTTCAATGTACTACCACTCCAAGCATATGAAACAATGTTTGGTATGGATTGGTTGTATACACATCACACCAAGGTTGCATGTTTTGAGAAGACCATTGAATGCCTTGATGAAACCAGTGAGCATAGAATATTGTAGGGAAAAGTGAAACCTAATTTTGTGACATTAATTTTGGCTATGTAGGCCAAGAGAAGTTGCAAAAATGGATGTCTTTTATGTTTACTAAAAATATCTAGCAGCATTGAAGCTAATTGCAACACTAGGAATGAAAACAATGATGTTTTGAGGAAATACCCTATTTTAAAATAGTTTTTAGATGGCTTTCCCGAGGAGATTCCCAGGCTGCCTCCTCATAGAGAGGTGGATTTATCTATTGAATTAATTCTAGGAGAGACTCCAACATCAAAGGCTCCATATAGAATAATTACTATCAATTTGATTGAATTGAAGTTGCAACTTAAGGAGATTCTGGACAAGTGATAGATAAGGCCAAGTGTGTCTCCATGGGGAGCATCATTTCTATTCGTGAAGGAGAAGGATGGCACACTTAGGCTACACATTGGCTATAGATAAATTAATAATGTGACCATAAAAAATAGTTATCTCTTTCCATGGATTAATGATAAAAACGTGTATTCTCCAATATTGACTTGAGTTTAGGCTATCATTAGGTGCACATAAATTATGAGAATATCTATAAATATCATTCAGAATAAGGTATGGGCATTACAAGTTCGTGGTAGTTCCCTTTGGGCATAATAATGCCCCTGCAACTTCCATGTGCTTGATGAATAGTGTGTTGCATCCTTACCTAGATAGATTTGTAGTGGCTTTAATTGATGACATTTTAGTCTATTCAAATACTAAGGAGGAACATGAAGATAATTTGGTTGTAGTACTGCAATTTCTAAGAGAGCATAAGTTTTATGAAAATCTTAGTAAATTTGATTTCTTCCAATCAAAATCCATTAGTTGGGACACATTATCTCAAAACAGGGAGTGGCAGTTGATCCAGAGAAGATTAAGGCCATGATGGAGTGGTCAAAACCTAAGAATGTTTCTAAAATTAAGTCCTCCATGGGATTGGAAAGTTATTATAGGAGGTTCATTAATAACTTCTCCAAGATTGGTCACCCAATCACTGCATTATAAAAGAAGGGAAAGAAGCTCGAATGGACAAATGATTGTGCTGCAAGATTCAATCAGCTGAAGCAATCATTAATTAATGCACCAATAATAAAGATAGTAGACCTTGAGAAGGATTTCATAGTTTGAATGGATGCCTACAAAGAGGGTCTTGGTGGAGTCTTGATGCAGGAAGGAAAAGCAATTTGTTTTGAATCTCGAAAGTTAAATGAATATGAAAAAATTATGTAACTCATGACTTGGAATTGGCTTCCATCATCCATGTGGTTAAGATATGGAGACACTCCCTCTTTGGTAGAAAATTTACTCTAATGGCTGATCATGGAGGGCTAAAATATTTTTTTGATTAGCCTAAATTAAATGCAAGGCAAGATAGATGGTTTGCCATACTCAACTAGTTTGATTTCAAGATCAAATACATTATATGAAAAGAGAATGGATCGATGGATGCACTCAGTAGGAGAGTCCAAATGAACTATATAGAATCCATAAGTTCCTATGGAATTGATCTTGAATATAAGATAAAAAATGCAGGGAGGCAAGATGAAAAATATCAACATTTAAAGGAGAAATTGTAGCAGGAGATCAAGGGTGATCAAGACAAAGAATATCGTGTCTCAAAAAGTGGGTTGATTAGATTCAAGAATAGAATCCATGTGCCAAAGGATGGAAATCTAAAGAATATGATATTGAAAGATTTTCATACTATGATCACCCGAGTTGTCAAAATACCCTAAAAACCATCAATAAATTTTACTATTGGCCTGATTTGAAAAGGGAGGTGGTTGATTTAATCTCCAAATGCACAGGAAGTCAGCAAGTGAAAGATAAATACAAGCACCCAACTAGCTTATTATAACCTATCCCCATTCAAGAATGGAAGTGGAAAGTGATTTCTATTGACTTTATTACAAGGCTTCCAAAGGCTTCTAAAGAACATCATGCAATCATGGTAGTGGTAAAAAGTTGAGAAAAGTGACTCACTTTGTAGCTATTAAATCTAGAAATTCAGCTAGTTGCGTGGCTAAAATATTCATAAAGGAAATCATGAGATTGAATGGAGTTCCCAAGGAAATTATCTCAGATAGAGATGCCAAATTTACTTCAAAAATTTGGATAGAATTAGTTGCAGGCTTAGGAACAAAATTGGCATTTAGTGCAACTTATCATCCTCAGAATGATGAGAAAGATGAGAGGAAAAACAAAATTCTTGAGGGCATGCTGAGAATGTATGTAATGCACCAACCAAGGAAGTGGGAAGAATATATTCCACTTGTATAATTTGTATATAACATTGGGTATCAGGAATCACTGAAAATGAGCCATTTCAAAGAAATTTGTAGGAGGAGTTGTAATACTCCTATCAGCTTGAATGATCCAATGAATAAGGTTATTATTGGGCCTAATACATTGAAGGGAACAAAACAAGAAATGAAAATTATTAGAAGGAATTTAAAGGTGGCACAGGTTAGGAAAAAAGCTATTCAGATCAACAGAGTGTTCACAAGGAGTTCGAAGTAGGGGAACATTTTTTCCTATGAGTTAGATCCAAGAAGAGATCCTTAAAATTTAGGTTATTTGCCAAGTTGGCACCATAATTTTGTAGGCCATTTGAGGTGCTCTAATGGATAGGACCAGTGGCCTATATGTCGTCCTTTCCTCCATAAATATGAGTGCATGATGTCTTTCATGTTTCATTTCTTAAAAGGTATGTACATGATGCTAATCATGTAATTTATTGGTGTATGTTACATGTAGAACCAAAAGGAGAGTCCCAACTAGAACCTTTATGCATCCTAGATTAGAGGAAGCTCATGCTCCAAAATTGAGCAATAGAACAAGTCAAAGTGTAATGGAGGAACTTTGGGACTGAGGGAGCCACATGGGAAATGGATAACCAGATGTGGGCAACATATCCTTTCTTATTTGTAAGTAAATAAAATGTAAATACATTGTAAATGATGTACATAGCTATATGCATAAAGCTCCATATCATATGTGTTTGCTTTGTGAGCATGTATTGGTTGTATATGGTTATTGAAAACCAAGGATGGTGTTACCCTAAGGGGGAGGGGACTGTGACATCCCTTAGCTAATATTTCCTCATTTTAAATAATTGTAATTATCTAAAAGCTCAAGAGAAAGGGACACAAATTCTAGTTTCTTGGGTAGGGATATTGCTTAAGGAATTGCTGATTTTAAATGTATCAACCATGCATTGGCTAAGAAGCTTAAATGGGCTAACTACAAAATAAATTAACTGAAAAAGAAAAGGATAGGTCAGGGTGTCATTTGGATATAACAACAAGAAAATAGGATAGAAACATTAAAGAACAAGGATGAGATACACTCTGTGGAACTTCGAAAATGATAAATGGTTGGTCTGTTGAGAGGAATGAAAATAGGTCAATGAGAAAGAATGAAAGAGGAATTATCTCTCTCACATAGGTGTAGTGGAAAACCACACAGTGGGGAGAACTAGAAAATTCCTCTAGGGAATCAGATGTGTTGTTTAGAGTAGCAACCAAAATCACAAGATTGATCTCTAGACAAGTGAACCAGTTGAGGAACCCTCAAAGAGGCTTACTAGATGAAAACATTATAGAGAGTAGTGGTGTCCCTGAAGGATGAAGAACACATTGGAATCTTGTGGATTGATGAAATTGCACGGTTAGGAACAGACATTCAGGTATTTGTGTGGTCTGATGAACCACCATGAGTTACCTTTAGCCTGAAGCTTTGGTTCTTGAATCACTAATCAAGCACACAGAGAGGTGATCTCTTACCCATCAATATCTTATCCACTAATGATCCTTTCCTTGATGTGGACTCATTTCTCCTGAAATTGAGCTGAGACTCTCTATACTGTGGTTTCCTATCATGGATTTTAATCATGTATGAAATGTCTAGAAAGACTAAGTGGAAGATTTTGTAGTTGGTGGATGAAGGAAAAGTGACCTCGTGACATCCTATTTCAGTTATCAATATTGGATAAGTTTCCTCTAAAGAGAACTCTACCTCAAGCACCATAATTTGGCTCGGGGGTGATAGCTATAGGTAAATGTGATTGTAGCTTATCTAAGGATAGGTGGAGAGTTAGAGCCACACTCTTAGTTGTTGGATCTCTTCTAAGATAAGTATACTCTTATGTATTTATGCATGGGATATCTTGTCTTTGTTTATTGTGTTGAAGCAATGTCATGATAATGTTGAGGAGTGTTGTTTCCTGCACGAATGAGGAATATCCAGGTATTGTGTAAATATTTTAAGGAATAGTTCACTTCACGTGGATATATCTGAGATTGAAAATTAGCCTAGGATTGCTTGAGCATGAACAAATGGGAATATTTGTTAACTATTACTTAATGGTACAGAAATGCCTAGATATGTAGCTGCCATGCTGATGAATTGTTAAGGTTAACACTAAGGAAGGTGAATTCCTATGTAGAAATGTCCTTGAATGTTTTTCTTTAGAATGGTTATTCCTGTGTCCATCCCGAGCTTGAAAATTGGTCTAAATGACATGTGTATGAAGAGATAGATCAATCTATATTAATCGAATAAATACTTGCATTTAAAATACCTTATAAGCTTAGGAGAGATAGCCTTAAATCTATATACATATATATAGACAAGTATTTGAACACTTAGTTCAACAAGTAATCCAAAGACCAAGTGTGGGTTGAATTAGTACAAGATTAGGAAGGATATCACACACACACACACACACACACACACACACACACATATCTTTGCTTTGTAGGTGACATGCCACATTGGGTTGAATACCTTCATAAAGCTCAAAAGGAATAGATTGAAAGGGCCTACATATATCCTTGTATGTTTATATATTAAGTGTTGGAGGCTTGGACGAGGGCCCTTATTGTGAGTTAATAGTTTCCAAGTAGAGGGTTGAAATACTTAAGACCAAAGCATAAGATCTCAAAAAGAAATGGCTTAAACCCTCTTGAATTTGTGACCAGGCACAATGATCAAGCATTACATAAGGAGAAATATGGGCCATTGATGGGTAAGTTCTTGTAGCCATCCATGTGTCCCATATGTTTGGCACCATAGGGTTTTCTATGGGAGTTTGGGAAAGTTCTGCAAGAAATAAAATGGTGGGATGATGTAGCATGGTGGGCCACTATATGTGTGCACATGTCGACTAGGCAGAAAATGTGTAACCATGGGGAAAATTCCATGTAATAAAAAGTAAATAAAGGAAAATAATAACCATGGATGATGGGATACTTATTCCAAGCTAAATCTTGGGCATAATATTAGTTATGGGGATCACTTGTGATTTTTTATGGCTAAGGAAATTGGCAAAGGAAACGGCTAAGACTTTGGAAAGGAAAAATGAAAATTTTGGCAAAATTATTTATGAAAATAATGGAAATTAGGAGAAAAGGGAGGTGAAAGGGCACAAGTTGCATGTGAGGAGGAAATTGAAGGAAAATAATGGAAAATGAAGAAAATAGAGGCCTCATTCATAAAAAAGATTTTGAGGATCAGTTGGTAACCTTTTGTCAGTTATGTTTTGGAGCTCTCTCATTATTCTCTCTCTCTCTCTCTCTCTCTCACTCTTGGAGACTTAGAGCTTTCTTGGAGAACTCTGGGAGGGTATAGTATACTTGGATTTTTGGAGCAAGAAGGAAAATGAAGAGCATGAAAGTGTAAGAGGGCATCGAGATCAGGAGCTACATCAGATTAGCTTGTAGGTACTGAGTTGCATGCATGTTTCCTTCACTATTTTTGGCATGCATGGCATATGCATGTGGATTTTTGGTTGTGATATGTCATTGGCATGGAGGATGGACGAGATTGATAGTGGATTGCCTAGCCTTTCCACTTCCTAGATATCCATGGTGATTGTGGGTTCACATTCATTGTTTTGTTTTGGTTGGTTCTCATGTTTCCTTAGCTTTGGTTGAGTTATTAGTCTTGGAAGCTCTTGTTGGACAAATGCTTTGTAAGCCTTGTAACAAATTGGGTTGAGTTACTAGTCCACGAAGCCTTGGTTGGAAAAATGCTCTGGAAGCCCTTGGTGGGTTGAGTTACTATTCCTGGAAACCCTGGTTGGACAAATGCTCTAGAGGCTCGGAATAAGCTGTGGTTTGAGTTACTAGACCTAGAAGGCTTGGTTAGACAAATGCTTTGGAAGCCCTAGAAGGCTTGGATGGAGACTAATATGGTGATGGTTTTGTGATGTCTGACTATGAAGTGGAACCATTGTTTGATAGGTTGAGGTGGAGGGCTTCTAGAAGCCCTGGATGAGTTTTGATTGATGTGTTCTATGAGATCCCACATTCATGCTTGGAATATTGCACAAGGGTGAATGGCTAAAGAGAGATTTGGCTTAACCACTCTACGGTATGGTAGAATGTGGAAGACCCATCCCGGGTCTGTATTTTGCATCATTAATGAAAGGTTATTTCTCCTTGTATTTCTATAAGAAGTTTGATGGATTATATGTGGTCTATATGGATTTACTATCACGAGTATTTCTTCTGCTATTATGTTGGTTACTTATGTGTTTTATGACAACAACTATGTGTGGCTCTCATCCTATTTTTACTTGTAATTGAATGATCAATTTATCTATGACCTAACGGATGGAATGGTCGTTGATGTGTTGAGGCATCAATGGTTCTTAGCAATTTTCATCTAAGTATGAGGCCCCTATGCTCATAATGGTTAATTACACCTGTAGATTACACATTTGCAATGTGTTTGATGAAATTCTTGTCATGGCTGGTAGGACTCTAGTCAAGGTCTTGAAAAAGTATTTTCTTCAATACTGTCATTTCCATGTTATTTCAATGCTCTAAAGAGATGGTTCAATTTTGAAAAGTGACTTGGGATTTGGGCCTGAAAAAGTGACTCAAATCCCAGAGTCGCTAGCATAGCACTAACAATTTTGGTCTTTGGTCGTTGGTAGGCAAGCTTGTGAGAGCGACTTTGGGTTTTTGGTTGCACTCATGCCTATAGCATGGGAGCGACTGATCCTTAAATTGTCCAAAATCTCAGTGTGACCCCAAGGAAAGCTGTCTAAAGTATTGGATAGGTTCTTGAGGTATTGCAGTTGATTATTAATGTCTATATGGTGTGTTTCTGTCAGTTCCACTTCCTTAATGTGACTTAGGAGGTTGAATCATATCATAGTGGCCTCTCGTCGCATGTTTACCCCCGCTGGCTGGTTTTTTGGGTAGATGTGGGAGGAGGGTGTTATAGAGTGGTATCAAAGCATGGTTCACCCCTTAGACTAGATGGGCTATGTGTTGGTCATGCATGCATGTCAGTTGCAAGTGTGTCTCTCACCTTTTCATTCCATGTGCTTGTTGCATTTGCATGATGTTGTTCATGGTCATAGTGATGTCGTTGTGTAAAATTTGAGGTGTTATTATGGAATGCATCATTGTGACTATATGACTAGTTACATGTCGATTTATGTTGCTTACATTTATTTTTGTAGTATGCTTGGTTACACTCTTGCATGTTTGGTTACATTCTTGTATGCTTGGTTGCATGTATCATTCTTGCAGGTTTTATTTCAAGTATTGTTCATTCATGCTTAGTCGTATTCTTTTATGCATATGTGTGGATGGTTATGCATCGCTTATGCATGGTCAAGTGTATAGTGATGTAATGATGGTGGTTGTCATGAAGGAGGTTGTGGTGTGTATTTTTGTTGAGGTCATGCATTGATGACTATACCCTAGCTAGAATGACGATTGAATGGTCATATTCTTATGTTTTATGTTTCTATAAGTTGTCACGATTATGTACATGTATCACACTAATTTGTTGATCTTGCAGACAAGGTATCCTCCCCGAGATATACTAATGTACGTTGGTTTATTGTGATTTGGTTTAGCTGACATGATTATCCTTGCAAGAAGAAATATCAAACAGATAGGAATATGGTTGACTATAAAGACTCTCCCTATGAATCAGAAGAGTAGTATGGTGTTGGTAACTCTCCTGACTTGGCAGTGACACTAAGAATTTTAAAGGAAGAAATAAGGAGTTGTAAGGTAGATAATTACTGAATCATATATGCACATGAAAAGTAAGTAGAGGTAAATGTAGTCATACTTCAAAGATTGTTATAATTTCAATGACAGGGACCACTTCAGATCAGCCATGAGAAAGAGGATAGAACCAATGGGGCATATGGTAGTAGATTGCATGGTGGTCATCGATCAGATGATGACACAATCAAAGATGAAAAATTGGTGGACACTCTAGATAGGAGAAGGGATAGACACATGTATGATTCCAATTCTGATTAAGGTAGGCACTATGATAATCATCGGTATCATTCTTACATGAGGAGTGATAAAGGGTATTTTCTAGATGAGTTTAAGAAAGAAAATCCACCTACTTTTGATGGAGAGGTAAATAAATCACAATATGAAGAGGCATGGTTGCTAGGCATGAAGAAGTTCTTCAGATTGCATGACCATTCAGAGAACATGAAAGCTAGAGTGGCTACATTCAGTCTCAAAGGAAAAACAAACATTTGGTGGGAAGGCGTGAAGAATGTTAGAGGTATAAATGAGGAATATTTGACTTGGAGTGAGTTTGAGCAGTTATTCAAAAATAAGTATTTGTCGGAAAGATATTTTGATGATAGGGTGAAATAATTCTATGAGCTAAAGATGGGATCCATGACAGATGATGAGTACACTAGTATATTCCTAGAGTTGCTGAGGTATTTGCCTTACCTCAAGGAGGATAAGGCTAAGATTCAAAGATTTGTTAGTGGGTTACCGGTTTCATTCAAATATAGGATTGAGCTCGATGAGCCTAGATCATTGGAGGAGGCTATTTGAAAACTGGAGTATTTCTATGAACAATCGAAATGAAAAATTGAGACTAAGCCAGACTGGCAAGAAGCGAGTACAACCACAAGACATAGTTAACAAGGATAATGTGTAATGAAACCAACTCAAGAAAAGATAGAAAAGATAGATCAATGCCTTAGAATTCAGCCTCTTCGAGGGGGCAACCTCCTTTACATTACATAAATGAACAATTCTTGGATGATACAAA
>APFE030245220.1:2676-15169 GCA_000404065.3 Pinus taeda
GAAATACTGCTACCTGCTGACTTACAAACTCTGTATGATTCTATTGGCAAGACAGAGACAGAAGGGTTGGCTGCCAGGCTTACCACCAAGGACGTAGCCGCTCCATCTGACCAAGAAGACCCAGAAGAAGTTCTCTCACATGATGAGTTTATTGATCCTATTGCAGACTACATGGAACTTCTGCTTAACCCAAGTTCGTTAGCATGCTTTCTCAGTGAATACCACATACTTCAACAGCAACCGGTAGATGCCACAATTTTGATTATGAGGGCATACACCCGAATGATGCTTTTACGTTCAGAGATCATCAATCAGCAAGTTCATCTTGTTTTTCAGTTGCTTAAATGGCTGCACTGGTTGTTTGATCTCACCTAACGGCAAAGTACTCGCTAGTTAGGGTAGGTAGGTAGGAAAAATAAGGCACCCGGAGAAAAAAAATTTGCAGAAGACAGCAACTACTAAAGACCAAGGCGTTCTGACCTGCTGTTCTTGACTTCTCACAAGGAGAAGCCATCCCCAAGTGGAGCCACTGTTAGCTTCCTGCCGCAGCAGGCTATTCATATTTCATGATTGGCATTTGACAGGCCAAATATGTCGTACCTTGCTTGCTACAATGCTCCATATTTGCTTAACAGTCTCCAAGTGAAGAAGGCTACTTCAAGTTCATTCAATTGCCTTCCAAATTTTGTAAAGTTATCCCGGTATCGCCAATTTTTCGATTAAAGGGAGGTCCAAAAACCTTAATCTTGGTCTCCCTAGGTTTAAATTTACTGTTTTAGAATATAGAGAATGTAAATCTGTCCAAACAGTTTAATCTTGGCAGATTCTTAGATAGGTAGAGAAGCAGAGGAGCCCAACAGCTTAATCTGGGCCCTGGAAGAAATAAGGGTAGCATGTAGATAGGAAAGCATCAAAATAAAAATGAATGATGGGTTTGCAAGTCTAAGCGCATCCCCAAACAAAAGAAGAAAAAATGTTAGGTAAGTAGGCTGGGTAGGTAGTTCTGAGGTTGTTGAATCCTAATTGCTGACCAGTTCCAGGTTTTCAGGTGTCACATCATTCAGGACACAATCAGCGAGAATTTGTATGCAAGAAGCTCAAAAGAGGTATAACTAACTCCCCTTCTCTGTTTTCCCCAATCATTAACTAACTTCCCCAAAAGAGGTCAAGATCTGCTTGATACCTCTTAAGTTCCATCATATTCATGACACTGGCTTGAGTAAATATCTGCTTTACTCAAAGTTGTTCCATACTTTCTCTTAAGCATGGTTCTACCCCCTTGTAACAGCCTAAGGTCTCCTGAACTTAGCGCTTTCTTACCATCTCCATATTAACCACTAACATTATTATTTAGCTCCCTATTTTTCCCATCCCCTTCTTAATATTATGTAAAATCCCCCTACGTAATATCCCTCTTCCTGGTTGAAAAATAACCATAAGTACCCCCGGGAATCGCTCAGTTTATCTGAAACTTAGCAAGAACCCTTGACCTCCAAAACCATCTCCCAGATACAATGGACTCCTTCCAAAGTATAAGATCCCTCTGAGGTAATCGGACCCCTTCCGAAACTTCAAATGCCCTTTGCACCCACTCACTTGCTCTTTCCTCCCAAAACTTACACTTCATAGAACCTTAAAGCCACATTGCATCGCGGCATCACACTTTCATCTCCATACAAGTTATCACCCATCCGTCACCACCCGACGCGATATTGTGATATCGGCGGTCGGCGGTCGCAAACGCTGAATGTCCAACTCAAGCACCCCGCCGATGCGATATTGCGATCGCATCGGAGTTTCTTCATCGCATTACCTCCAGTATCAGCACCTCACCACGTCGCTCCGTACTAGGGACCCACCACAGCTGACGTCATCCGCCGTACAGTCGACGTCATGCTGATGTCAGCATCCAGAAAGCTGAAACTTCGCGCAGGAAGAAAAATCGCACTTTGGAGCTCCAGAACAAGAAACAGAGGCAGTTTTCGATGCGCGATTAGCGCGAAGGCGCTTCGCTACGAGAAATAGGCCATTTTGAGGAATCTTCGGGGAATCTTCTGATTTCTTAGCCCATTGCGCGCCGAAAAGCCCGAAAATCGCCCAATCGTGCCAAAATGATCCGGTTTAAAGACAGCAGCAGATCAATGACAGAATTTAAAGTGTATCAGATCAAGTCATCAAGCTTCAAACGTGTCAAAGAGTATCAGTCGACGACGGAAGCCATCAATGTAGCAGCAAAGAGTATCAGTGAAAATCTTGAGGAGCGGCCCGAAGCAGGATAAAATTTAATATCTTCCAGCAGATTCATAGAAAGAGGGCGAAACCACTTGAAGCTCTCAAATCATAATTATTGCACATTAAATTCACACCAGAGCCGAACTGTAGTTCCCGAAGCACAATCATTCCAGCAGCACCGCATCTAGCCCCCAAGGGCCACCTCATCACCTGTTCCGATCCAGCTGCCCCCAGCGCAGCCAAAAAGATTTACTTGCGTTTAATTCCAGCAACACTTAGAATTTTGAAGAGTTTTCTAGCAGACCTGTCTAGGTCACTCGTAATGATGTATTTCCGATATTTTGCTTATAAATACCGCCCTGAGCAATGTTGTGAGGGGTTGGTTGGTTGGTAGTAGTTGTTGGTCAGTCTTCTTTCCAGCATTGTCTCCGAGCAGAGACTTGCACTGTAACTATTATAATTTCCATAATCAAAGATTGCTGAAAGCATGGATTCCGAAACTACTTGATGTTTCTCTTGGTCGAGGAATGATCACTGAATTCCTGTGTCTCTACATGATCCAATAAGTGTTCCTCTCCTCTGTTAAGTTTTATGTTTTTTACCACCTTTCCGCCTTTCTAAATTGCAGGAAAAAAGAATAGCTTAAGATTTGTTTCATTACACCTTAAGTTCAATTTCTGCGTTTTTCAATGTTTTCTTCAGAAATAGTTATGAGCTTGTATTCTTAATGATTTTTACGCTTTTCTTTCACATATGAAGTGCTTCTAGGATTCTTAACTGCTCTTGGATCCATTCATCATTTCTCCTTTTCAGCATGATAAATATTCTCCTTTGCCTTTCATCCCTGATGTCCATTCTGTACTTTCAGCAGACCAATATTGTATCCTGTGTGGCTATCCCGCTCCGTATCCCCTTGTGACCAAGAAAACGCTCGCAAGCCTCAATCTGTGACTCCATGCCCAATGGTTCGAAACTTATCACACCTTACCTTGCCTCTTTCCTCGAGAATCCTACCTCCCATCCAATCACAAACGACGCTCACTTAAAGTCAGAAAGCTAGCCTAAAATCATCAACTAAGGTTGAATCATAAGGAGAGAGCCCTCTCCGATTGCAGGTGGGCTAGAACCTGTAATCCAAAGATTGGTTTGTGGTTACCTCCACCGTATCCCTATTAGGAGCCTAGGGACAACCTGAGTGATAACAGGTGGTAAAACAGATTTTCATAAGTCTGGTATAATACTCTGCCAGTTGGTATACCACTCATTATTGAGGTATTTTCCTATTCTCTGGCTACTTCACTGATTTTCTTTTTGTAGTCCTCCTATGTCATCAATTTATAATTTATGACTAAGGGACCAGGTAGTCCCTTTTCTCTCAAAAGCTCACACTTGGTCATAAACCTATCAATAGCTAGTTGCATGATTTGACACTTATCTTCTAAATTTAATATTAAATTTCTCTTGGCTAAGACCCTCTTGACTTCCAAAATGGTACTTGTCCTATCAGGTATGTCAAGTTCTTGTAGCTCATATTTCTTCTTGGATTTGAGGAATTGAATAATTCTTACTTCTTTCTCTAGCATTTCTCCAAGTTCTTCTTTGACATTATGGATGGCTTTTGTAGCCTGTTTGATCAA
Source organism: Pinus taeda (assembly GCA_000404065.3). Taxonomy (NCBI): domain Eukaryota; kingdom Viridiplantae; phylum Streptophyta; class Pinopsida; order Pinales; family Pinaceae; genus Pinus; species Pinus taeda. Next base: position 6,546 of record APFE030245220.1, read on the forward strand.
GTCTATTTGTTAAAAAATGACCTGGATAGATGGCAAAATATCATTGACTGAGTAAATGATATTGGCCCATAATAATCATTTAGCCTTTCCTAAATGCTCACTCAGTGTTAACTCTTTCTCCAGGCTTTTCACTCTCTCATTCATTCTGGTAGCCTTTTGTTGTTCTTCCTTATGCATGATCTGGGCTAACCTACAATCTGTCTCTAGTTTGGTAAGTTGTTGTTTTAACTTGTTCATTTCACTTGTCTGGATGGACATTTCTTCCATTGCCTTGACCAACTTGTTTGCTTCATAAGCTGTGGTACCTATTGATGTTGATGTCATTGCTGATGTTGCTGCTATTTCTACTGCTGGCAATGCAGTGGCAATTGGACCAGTGGGAGCTAATGCTGCTGCCAATGTGGAAGGCATAGTTGTGGTCATTGTAGGAATGACAGTTGGAGGAGAACTGTCTAGACTAGCTTGTTTGAGCTGGATCAAGATATCTAGTTCCTTTTCCATTTCCTTAAACTGGTCATTGAGTTACAGCACCAAGTCCATCATCTAGTCATGATTTGTTTGGCTGTCTAGGACTTCTTTTGTTTGAGGGTGTTGTGATTGAGGCAACTTGAGTTGTTTCTTAAGGGCTGCAATGTCTTCATTTTTCTTCTTAATTAACTATTCAACAACCTTGATTTCCTTTGGGTCATGGCCCAACTCAATGATCAGGTCTTCTAAGGATTTTATCCTTGTGTCTTTGGCACTGGAAGATGCTTTTTCCAGTTTGTACTGGGCTGTCACATTGCTTAATGAGTCCTTGAACTTGAATGCTACCATTTCTTTTGCTGTGAGGGTGAAGTAGATCATCTCTCTAGCCTACTTGTGAAATTCTATTTGATTTATGGAATGCACATCCTTGGCTAATACCTCAAAGTTGGTCTTCTTGTAGTCTACTGTGGTTTTAGGCTGCTATACAGTAGGATGTAGGAAAGCCGCATCTTCCCTTTTTTGATGTCAAAAGCTGACATCAATCTATTTTGATTTGGTGGTGTCATCTGCAAGTACTTGGCATAAGTGTCTGCTTTGAGCTTTTCATTCCTCATTTTAATCTCCTTGAATCTTTCCTTGATATCTGCTTCCTTGTCAGCTGGCCTGACAAAGGAAGACACCTCCACACTCTTTTGTATCTGTATAATCTAGGTGTTTGAAGAAGAGGGTTGTTGTGTTTCTGCTAGTGTAGCAATCTTAGTTTTTTTTCTACTCCTTTGCCCCATTACATCAGTATCAATCATTTTTGCTGATGCAATGTTTTCCTCCTATTCAGACACTGGAGTCATTTTGGGCCTTTTTCTTAGTTGTAACTGTTGATCAGTGGTCTCCATGGCAGAGGTTGATGCTTCCTCCCTGCTTCTTTTGGGATTCTTCTCCTCATTGATAGGATTTTGAATGATGGGAGGGATATTCATTGGCTCTTCCCACTCTGGGACCTGCAAGAAAGAGCTTTGGTCAAATTGTTTCTCCAAGTCAATCATGGTGTTCTCCACATCCACCACTGTGCTGTCCATATCTATCAATGTGTTCTCTACCCATTTTGATTGATTAGTACACTGTTCTATGTTAGGTCTTGGGTAGTCGATGTAAGGTCCCAACTTGACCTTTTGTTTGAGCTTATTTATAATCCCATGAGGGTCATAATGCCAGATGACAGTATTCTTGAATTTGAATTTCTGGAGTATCTTATCAGCTTCCGGCCCAGCCTCTCTAGTGTTGCATATGAAAGGGCCCATTTGGTTTTTCATCTTAAAATGTGTTTTCTTCCTAGTAGCTAGGAAGTTGACCTCATCTGCACCTATCATTTGCCTGATGTATTCTAGGGAAAATATTCTCATTGGGAGATACCTAGATAATTTATAGGGGGGTAACTCACAACCATAGATCCTAATTTCAATATGATTCTAGTAGAGGTACCAGTCTCCTACTCTACTATTCTTTGCTAGTTGCAGTACTCTCTTGATCTCAGTACTGATTCTAGGTTGAGTGCTAGAAGTCAGCATGTTTATGACAGGGTGAACAAAACAATCTATGAAGTCTGTGTATGTGAATGTTGTGTTATACCTCTGGACTAAGGGTGTCCAGTAGATGACTAATCTTTCCTTTCCCCTTGCATCTATTTTCTGAATCTACACTGGGAACTTGTCTATTTGATAATACAAGAACATATGAAACAACACTGAAGAGTAATTGAAGACTCTTTCAATGGGAAATCTGGTGACCTGTTCATGCATTTTGTCTGCAATGAACTGGGCATACTCATACATTATGGAAAGAGGTTGGCTTGGAGTGAAAATGGACAAGAAGGCCATGATTATCCCATCCACAAACTCGTCTAATGTGAATCCTAAGATGCTTGATATCACGGTGATTATTCTCCTACTAGTCTCTGAAAAATAGCAAAAACATAAGGTGGAATGTCTTTAGGAGTATGGTGCTCCTCAATGATGAAATTATGAAATATTTGTTTGATCTTAGCTGGGTTCAATGTAGTGTACAAGTCCAAAAAGTTTGCAATGGAAAAAGGAGTCAAATTGTGTCTGGGACGGATTTGAAGCATCTGGTTAATAGACTGAGCAGTAATTGAAAACAAGAAGTCTTGGTTTGGGGAAATTATAGCCCTTTGAATAGGTATGTAACATGCATGGGAGAAATGTACAATGTATGGGAATGGATGGGCTTCTCGGAATGTATAATTGGGAAAACTTGATTCCCAAAGGTTTATGTCATCAGCGTGGTTTAGAAACCTATCCTTGGCCCAACAATGGATTCTCAGAAGGTTGTCTTAGGTGACCGTGTCTTTGATTTGAAAATCCTTGTGTGCCAGGGCCAAATGGTCAATGTCTAAATGAGGGGTTGTCACTGGTTTGACATCCAGAGAGGTTGGGGCAGCCATTTCTATGATAAAATGTGGAAAATTGGGCTTTATTTGGCTTTGGGAGTGAAATTTGAATATTTGAATAACGAGGGTAGGGTATAAGCAGTTTGCAAATTGGGGTTCTGGCACTTTGGGAATGGGAGACTCTCAATTAAATCAAAATTAATCAAATTCTTTCAGTTATTTTAAGAATTTAATGTTCTTTCTTTAAAGAGAGGGTAATTCTGGTTTTCTGCTTAAATACCTGGAAACTACAGTTGGGGCTACAACTATTTTTCAATTGAAATTGTAGAGGGCTTCGATAGCTAGGATGGTGTGCAGTGGTGGTGTCGAAAGGCTCTGGTAGTTGATAGTTGGTCGTAGGAGTTGGGAAGGCGCAGGTGCTTTAGAGGTTCAACAGTGTGATTTGAATGAAAAAGGGTGAAAATAGGGATCGAAAGGCTTTTAACCGTGAACGGTTGGAAAAATGGCGGGGAAAAAATGTCTTATGAACAATGATGGTTTTCATTTTGGCGGGGAGGTGGTTTTGGAGGCCATTGCACTGCTTATGGGGGTCGGGTAATATTTTGCCCGGGGAATGCGATTTATGCCAAAGGTTGACATGTAGGCAAATGAGTCCCGAGCAAAACCGCCCATATCACATGCTCTCGGGTCATTAAAGGTTGGACATTGCATGAGCGCGATATGAGCAATGGCCGTTGGATCTAGGGATGGATGATCAGACGACCATCGCCTAGGAAATTTGCGTAGTCGGTTGATGGGGCGAAGTTTAGCGAGACCCATGGGTTTTAATTACGGTTTAGAGTAATTAACCCATGTTTAAGTGTGGATTAATTAAATTGCAGAGTTTGAGGGGTAGCAGGGTTAGTTTAGCTCACCATGATGGCAGGTTAAACTTGAGTTATTGGGGAAAATGGTTAAGTGGCGGAGTTAGTGAGGCGGAGGGTTTTTAGAGTTAGGATAAAGGGTTTAGAGGGGTTTTGGGTGATTATTGAAGTGAAAATATGATTTTAAAAGGGGAGAAAGGGGTTTCACACTTAGGGAAATGGAGTTTAGGAGTAATTGACTAGGGAAATGTGTGAAACTAAGGGGCAGGAGTAAAAATGAGGGGGAAGGGGTTTTTATAAGCCATGAAGGGGTAAAAGGGAAATTAGTGAGTATATAGTGGGGGTGAAATGTAATGAAGGGTGAGTTAGGAAAATCAGCTTATTAGCATGCTTTTTTTTTATATTGATAACTGCTCTTGCACACTTGAAACATATAGTTAAGCATGATAGTAGTGCTTATGCTCCAAGACTTATATTTATACAACCTTTCTTTACTTACCCTTTTACCTACCCTAACATTTTTTCTTCACTTTGGTGGGTGCACTTAAGCTAGACAACCCTTTTCTTTCATTTTCTTTTCTGAAACAAACTATCTACTTCTAACTTTATATCTTCCAAGGGCTCAGATTAAACTAATGAGCTGCTTTTATTTCTCTACCTATCTAATGATTCCCCAAGATTAAACTATTTGGTGAGATTTATATTCTCTAACTATAAACTTGAAATTCAAAGCATGAAGTAGTCAAGATTAAACAATTTGACTCTCATGGGTTGTGGCATGTATGACAAGCTACACACAACCATTATTTAAGATAGTAAAAGTAAAGTGTAGTGGCACTTGGACTTGCACACTTTCATGACATGTTTTTCATTTGGGGTTCATGTTTTTTTATTTTTATTTTTATCTTTTCTTATTTATCTTGTCCTTTGATATTTATTTTAGGACATACCCTCTTTACATTTTTTAATTTTGATATGGAAAACATTTACAGAAACCAAAGGTATGCACAATATTACAAAAGTTAACTAGAGCCAATTCAAAATTATTAATCCTATCACTATAGGACTCTAATAGTGGCTCCACATGGGGATGGAATTTTTTGGTGAAATGTCAAGAACTATGAAGATCAGTAGCCTTTGAATTGCGACTGCATTTAACTTGTGAACTGTCCTTTTGTGATTTCTGCTTTATTGATATTCATGACAGTAAATCCCTCCAAGCTCAGGGCCTTCTCTCCGGGCTTCAACTTCAAAGGATTACCATCCAATCCATTCTACACTCTGCAATTATATGTACAATGATGCAAAGTAAAGTGAACTATTGTGAGTCAGTGGAAAAATAATGCTTCAGCATTCTACCATTAACAGGTCCTCGTGGTAGATCTAATCCATCTATGCTTTTCAAGAAAAAGGCATTGTTTCCTCTGTAGCCATAACTGACATAAGGCCCCTACCACAAAAAATCAAATTTTCCATGCTTGCATTTGTCTTCTCTCCTTGAATCCCACTTAAGAACTTTATCTCCTATGTAGAAATAATCCACTTTGGCCTTTTTATTAAATACTTTCTTGACCTTTTCCTGGATTACCTGTGATTTTACATATACTTGTTCTCTGGTCTGTTGCATGTGTATGGTCTGATTTATTCTTCTCTGAATATCATTTGGTTCCACCTGTAATTCTTGGATGATCTTCATCACTGGCACTCCCAATGATGATGGGAAAACTACATCCATCCAACAAACCAGCTAATAGGGTGATGTTCCAATGGACTTCTTAGTAGTCAATCTATTTGCCCATAAGGCATTGACTAACTTCTTATTCCATGTCTTTTTGTTATCTTCCAATAAATTTTTGATAATATTTACCAGGATTTTGTTGGATGATTGAACAAGTCCATTACCTTGGGGGTAATAGGCTGTGGAGTGGCCAAGGGTGATGTGGTATCTGTTACAAAAATCTATCATTCTTTTGGATTTAAAGGCAGCTGCATTATCAGTAATGAGCTTTCAGGGACATCCAAATCTTGACAGGATATTACTTTCTAGGAAGGAAATTATAACAATGTTTGTGGCTTGCCTAGAAGGTATGACCTCTATCCATTTGGTAAAATAGTATGTGGCTGTCAGAATCAAATTGTGCTGATTTGAGGAGGTTGGGTGTATTTCTCCAATGAAGTCTAACCGCCATTGTTGAAATGGCATTTCAATGGAAATTGGCTTAAGTGGCAAGGGTAAAAGTTTTTTCTTTCCCTAAAAAATCTGGCATTTATGACAGGAGGTCACATGTTTTTTAACATCTACAAACAAAGTAGGCCAATATAAACTATCCCTCAAAATTTTGTCAATAGTACTCTTCCAGTACAAGTGTCCTCCACAATCCCCTACATGAAACTCTTGTAAATTCTTACGAGCTTCATCTTTCAATAAAAAATTTTAAATAATACCATTATTGTCCTTCCAAAACAATGCATTATCTACAATACAATATCTTAATGACTTCATTTTTAAGAATCTAGCTTTAGTTCTTTTCAATCTAGGAGGAGCTTGTAGTTTTAGTAATACAAATGTAATATCTGCATACCAGGGTGAATCAGTAAAAGGTTCATTGATCTGTGGAGTCGCCATCTCCTCATGATCATCAAGGGCACTAATAAAATTGATATCTAAGGCCTGACAATTCGATTCAGCCATGAGTTTCTAGTAAGTTAATATAGTTACCATCCTCTGCTTCTTGGTTTTGTGAATCCTCAACATAGTTCTCTCTGAAGGGGGGCCTAATCTATTGGTCTGGTGTAGCATTCTTTGTAGCATTATGGTTCTTCCTAAAATTTGGGTTTCTTATTGGGGGTTGTTGTTGTTGATTCTCCCATTGATTTTTTCTCTCCATGTTTTCTAACCTATCCATGATTCTTTCTAAACTCTTGGTTGAAACATCTACTTTTCCATCTAAAGTGGAAGCTTCATCTTTAAATACAACTTTCTTTTCATTCCTCATTCGTGCTTTCTTAGTTAATAGGTTGGCCTCTAAACTAACAACATTGCTCTGCATTTGTTCAAGTGTTTCAGGATTCCTTTCCCTTAGCTGGTATGAAATGTTAGCATCAAAACCATCAGGGAACTTAATTAATGCTAGGTCAAGTGGAGGCTTAATATTGGCTAGAATTGCATTGTAGATATTATTAAACCTAGTGCAATAGTCCTAAATTGACTCATTAGGATCTCTTCTAATATTTTCATATTCAGAAAGTATTTGTAGTGGGTTTTTCTTTCTCTCCCATCTATCAATGAATAACCTATGGAAATTAGCTAAGTCTGCAATATGGTTGGCAGGAAAGGCTTTGAACCATTTCTTGACATTCCCAGTTAAAGTTTGGGCAAACAATCTCATTTGGACATTTGTTTCATATATCTCATGCAATTAAAAGAAGTTATACATCTTTTTTACATGTTGTTGGGCAGTGTAATGACTAGTAGCATCAAAGAGGAAAATCTTACTCTGATAATCTACAAGCATGGGATGGAGTTGTGCAGGTAAAACAAGAGGAGCATATCGGTTTTCCATTGTTGTAATTCTGGTTTGACTAGGAGATAAAGTTGTAGTGCTTGAAGAAGGACTTGAAACAGATGGAGGTGAACTAGATGATGATGAGGATGGTTGATTAATAACTGGTTAAATTAGGTGATTGGATTGTGGTATATACAATTGGTGAAGTTGTGGTAAAGAAGGTATATTTACAGCGAGTGAAGATTGTGCCGAAATTTCAGAGGCGGCAACAGTAAGAGTAGCTAGCAGATTGTTGAAGGTAAGCACTATCTATATTGCTGATCAATGTAGAGTTCAAGGCTTCTAACTTGTCAAAAGCGTCCAAGACGAATTTATCTAAATCTAGATGGATAACCCTTTTTGATTCAATGAGTTGAGTAAACTCAGGGTCTAAGATTGTTTCATGGACGGCACTCTCAAATTTAGTTCTAAATAATGAGAGGTCAAATGACAAATCAAAAAGGATCTCCTCTAAAGTTGACAACTCCTCAAGGAGTGAATTGGCTCTGGTTACCTGGCTACTACTTGCCCAAGTTTCTTGGTTTTTTGGTTTTCTTAGAATTATGTCTAGGTCATCAACTATAGTTGTAGGGGTTGGATCTAGGTTTTCCATGGTATAGTGAATCTTCTTAGGAGCCAGAATTTTAAGTTTTTAAACCGTTTTTATGAAATTTTTAAAAATTTACTTCAAATAATGACCTTAAGGGGCTTAAGATTAAATCTTAAGGTTTCCTTAAAGTATTACGAGACTGAGGATCGAAGTCCCTAGTATGGTCACCAGAAATGTCATCACTCTGATAATTCTTTTGAAGTAAAAAAAAATAAAAACCAAAGGTAACCACAAACTACTTTTGGAGATAAGAACCTGTTGATGCCCCGAAAATCGTTGCATCGACATTGGGGGAAACCACCCGGTCCAGACCTTAGTGCAGCTCCTTTTCCGTTTGGTGTAGTGGCTCCAACTAGGGATAATGGGACCAGTTTCCCAGAAATAGATAAATGGGATGAATGGAGACTTTGAGAATAATAGTAGTGATAGGTGAATGATTAAAACTATTGACAGAAATATAAGTAACTAAAACTATCCCGGGAATCTAATTGAACTTCTAAAGCGTAGCTTTTGATGTTCTATATTCCAAAAATACAATTATGTAGATAACAGCATTCTCAAAATACAGATATTAAATAATTCAAGATTACTGTAACTAAATAGTTAGATACAGTGATTAAAGCGATACTACAAAACTTTAAAGGTTCATACCATTAACGCATACATGATTAAATAATAAGGCAGATCATGAGGTCATCCAATAGTGGTATGAACAAGATTTCCTGTTGATACAC
>APFE030245220.1:15270-59362 GCA_000404065.3 Pinus taeda
AATTTCATAAAGTAAGGATTATTGACATCAATTTTATTTTGAAAGGGACCCATTTCATATTTTAATGATCTTGTGAATAATAATAAAGATGAAATGGGGGGTTGTTTTGCAAGGCACAACAGAACCTAGCATTTCTGATGCTCAAAGAGAGCTCTCTCTTTAAAATTTAACTTTGTTTTAGTTAAGATGATTTTAGGGTAGTTATTGCTTGCACTTGGGTTTTGTTTTGAAAATTTGGTGGTGGGATCACTTTACTTAGATGGACAGAGGATTGGATTATACCATTGGGCTATGGAGTCAAATGTGTGACAAACAAGACTGGGTTCAGTACTAAAAACAATGTCTATAGGGTAAGATAGATAAGTTACTGCAGATCTTAGAGGCTAAATGGTGAATGGCTTCAAATCGAATCCAGGGAGTAATTAAGGGTTCCCTAGGCCAGAATTTGGAAGAAATGAAAGAAGTCAAGCGGGATGGGAGCAATTAAGGGTTCTGAAATCTGAGTATCAGAAGAAAACATGTAAATAAATTATTGTGCAAAACATAGTGTAATTAAACAAATTGTGAGTGATATTTCCAGTTAATTCATTTAGATTTTAGAACACATTTAAGATTATGAAAACACATAAGAAAGGTAAAACAATCACACAAAGAAAGTACTTCACTCCAAATGGATCATCTCATGAATCTTATAGCAAAATGCTTTTATTACATGCCCCAGTCTGTTGACTTGAAACTAGTACAATCACCCTTAGGCTCATGATCACAATAACTCTACAAATGTAAAATACTCCACCCTAATACTTCGAATTTTGAAGTATTTATACAACAAGTTTATTACAAAATATCTCAAACTAATTTGAGAATTAATCTAGGAAAAGGAAAATATCTTCTTGCAAGAAGATAGAGACATCTATTGAACTTTTTCATGCTATCCCTTTTATTTTGGTTCTGCTAGCTGTAGACTTTGATTTTTAGCCCTTTATGTTGGCACGTTGTTTGGATTTCATGCTGGATAGTCTGTTTGACTTTCATCTTCCATACGATACTCTTTCACCTGATACACTTTGACTGTGTTGACCTGTCTTCATCCTTTTGCCATGCTCATTTACTTTTTACTGTACACTTATAATTTACTGTGTTTTTACTACAGTAAATCATTCAGTTTTTGCCATGTTTCTTCATCTAGTACCTGGATATTGTGCATTTTCCTATATATTTCATGAGCCTCTGTATATTTGGAAAAAGTGGGCTTATTAATAAATAAGTGTTTCACCTCATGCTGGAGGTAAAACAGATTTTCAAAAGTCTGGTATAATACTCTACCAGTTGGTATACCACTCATTGATGAGGTATTTGCCTATTCTCTGGCTACTTCTCTGATTTTCTTGTTGTAGTCCTCCTGTGCTATCAATTTATCATTTATGACTAAGGGAATAGGTAGTCCCTTTTCTCTCAAAAGCTCAAACTTGGTCATAAACCTGTCAACGACTAGTTGCATGGTTTGACACTTATCTCCTAAATTTAACATTAAATTTCTCTTGGCTAAGACCCTCTTGACTTCCAAAATGGTACTTTTCTTGTCGGGTATGTCAAGTTCTTGTAGCTCATATTTTTTCTTGGAGTTGAGGAATTGAATAATTCTTATTGCTTCCTCTGGCATTTCTCCAAGCTCTTCTTTGACATTCTGGATGGCTTTTGTAGCATGTTTGATCAAGTCTATCTGCTAAAAAATGACCTGGATAGATGGCCAAATATCATTGATAGGGTCAATGATATTGGCCCATAATAATTATTTGGCCTTTCCCAAAGGCTCGCTCATTGTTAACTCTTTCTCCAGGCTTTTCACTTTGTTATTCATTCTAGTAGTCTTCTTTTGTTCTTCCTTATGCATGATCTAGGCTAACCTGCAATCTGTCTCCAGGCTGGTAAGTTGCTCTTTTAACTTGTTCATTTCACTGGTCTGGATGGACATTTATTCCATAACCTTGACCAACCTGTTTGCTTCATCAACTATGGTACCTGTTGTTGTTGATGTCATTGCTGATGTTGTTGTTGTTGTTGCTGCTGGCAATGCAGTGCCCATTGGACCAGTGGGAGATAATGCTGCTGCCAATGTGGAAGGCACAGCTGTGGTCACTGTAGGAATGACAGTTGGAGGAGCACTGTATAGACTAGCTTGTTTGAGATAGATCAGGCTATCTAGTTCCTTTTCCATTTCCTTAAACTGGTCATTGAGTAGCAGCACCAAGTCCATCATCTCTTGATGATTTGTTTGGCTTTTTAGGACTTCTTTTGTTTGAGGGTGTTTTGACTAAGGCAGCTTGAGCTGTTTCTTAAGGGTTGTAATGTCTTTATTTTTCTTCTTAATTAATTGTTCGGCAGCCTTGACATCCTTTGAGTCATGGCCCAACTCAATGATCGGGTCTTCTAAGTATTTTATCCTTGTGTCTTTGGCGTTGGAAGATGCTTTTTCCATTTTGTACTGGGCTGTCACATTGTCTAATGAGTCCTTGAGCTTGAATGCTGCCATTGCTTTTGTTGTGAGGGTGGAATAGGTCATATCTCTAGCCTACTTGTGAAATTCTATTTGATCTATGGGATGCACACCCCTAGCTAAGACCTCAAAGTTGATCTTCTTGTAGTCTACTGTGGTTTTAAGCTATTGTACAGTAGGCTGTACGAAAGACACCTGCATCTTACCTTCTTTGATGTCAAAAGCTGACATCATTCTATTTTTATTTGGTGGTGTCATCTGCAAGTACTTGGCATAAGTGTCTACCTTGAGATTTTCATTCCTCATTTTAATATCCTTGAATCTTTCCTTGATATCTGCTTCCTTGTCAGCTGGCCTGACCAAGGAAGACACCTCCACAGTCTTCTGTCTCTGTATAATCTGGGTATTTGAAGAAGAGGGTTGTTGTGTTTCTGCTGATGCAGCAGTCTCAGTTGTTTGTCTACTCCTTTTCCCCATTGCATTAGTATCAATCATTTTTGCTGATGCAATGTTTTCGTCTTGTTCAGACACTGGAGTCATTTTGGGCCTTTTGCTTAGTTGGAACTACTGATCAATGGTCTCCATGGAAGAGCTTGATGCTTACTCCCTGATTCTTTTGAGATTCTTCTCCTCATTAAAAGGAGTCTAAATTATGGGAGGGATATTCATTGGCTCTTCCAACTCCGGGACCTACAAGAAAGAGCTGTGGTCAAATTGTTTCTCCAAGTCAATCATGGTGTTCTCCACATCCACCACTGTGCTATCCATATTTATCATTGTGTTCTCTACCCATTCTAATTGATTAGCATACTGTTCTATGTCAGGTCTTGGGTAGTGGATGTAAGGTCCCAACTTGACCTTTTGTTTGAGCTTATTTATAACCCCATGAGGGTCATAATGCTAGATGAAACTATTCTTGAATTTGAATTGCTGGAGTATCTTATTAGCTTCAGGCCCAACCTCTCTAGTGTTGCAGATGAAAGGCCCCATTTGGTTTTTCATCTTAAACTGTGTTTTCTTCCTAGTAGCTAGGAAGTTGACCTCATCCACACCTATCATTTGCCTGAAGTATTCCAGGGAAAATATAATCAATGGGAGATACTTAGGAAATTTGTAGGGGAGTAACTAAGAGCCATAGATCCTAATTTCAGTATGACTCTGGTAGAGGTACCAGTCTCCTACTCTGCTATTCTTTGCCAATGGCAGTACTCTCTTGATCTCAGTACTGATTCTAGGTTGAGTGCTAGAGGTCGGCATGTTTATGAAAAGGTGAAAAAAACAATCTATGAAGTCTTTGTATGTGAATGTTGTGTTATACCTCTAGACCAAGGGTGTCCTGTGGATGACTGATCTTTTCTTTGCCTTGGTATCTGTTTTCTGAATCTACACTGGGAACTTGTCTGTTTGATAATACAGGAACATATGAAACAACACTGAAGAGTATTTGAAGACTCTTTCAGTGGGAAATCTAGTGAACTGTTCATGCATTTTGTCTGCAATGAACTGGGCATAATCATACATTATGGCAAGAGGCTGACCTAGAGTGAAAATGGCCAAAAATGCCATGATTATCTCATACACGAACTCGTCTGATGTGAATCCAAAGATGTTTGAGATCATGGTGATTATTCTCCTGCCAGTCTCTGAAAAATAGAAAAAACATAGGGTGGAATGTCTTTAGGAGTATGGTGCTCTTCAATGATGAAATTCTGAAATATTTGTTTGATCTTACCTAGGTTCAATGTGATGTATAGGTCCAACAGGTTTCCAAGGGACAAAGGAGTCAAATTGAGGTTGGGTTGGATTTGAAGCATCTGGTTAATAGACTCAGCAGTAATTGAAACCAAGAAGTCTTAGTTTGGGGCAATTATATCCCTTTGGCTAGGGATGTAACATGCATGGGAGAAATGTACAATGTCTAGGAATGGATGGGCTTTTGGGAATGTATAATTGGGCAAAGTTGATTCCCAAAGGTTTATGTCATCAGCATGGTTTAGGAACCTATCCTTGACCTAGCAATGGATTCTCAGAAGGTTGTCTTCGGTGACTGTCTTTGATTTGAAAATCCCTGTCTGCCAGGGCCAAATGGTCAATGTCTAAATGAGGGGTTGTCACTGGTCTAACATCCAGAGAGGTTGGGGCAGCCATTTCTGTGATAAAATGTGGAAAATTGGGCTTTATATGGCTTTGGGAGTGAAATTTGAGTATTTGAATAACGAGGGTAGTTTATGAGCAGTTTGCAGGTTGGGGTTCTAGCACTTTGGGAATGAGAGACTCTCAATTAAATCGAAATTAATCAAATTCTTTCAGTTATTTTAAGAATTTAATGTTCTTTCTTTAAAGAGAGGGTAATTCTAGTTTTTAGCTTAAATACCTAGAATTTACAATAAGGGTTGGAATTGTTTTTCAATTGGAATTTGTAGAGGGCTTCGACAACTAGGATGGTGTGCAGTGGTTGCGTCGGAAGGCTTTGGTAGTTGATAGCTGGTCGTAGGAGTTTGGAAGGCATAGGTGATTCAGATGTTCAATAGTGCGACTTCAGCGAAAAAGGGTGAAAATGGGTGTTAGAAGGCTTTTAACCGCAAATGGTTGGAAAAATGGCGAGGAAAAAATGTTTTATGAACAATATTGGTTTTAATTTTGGTGGGGAGGTGGTTTTGGAGGCCATCACACTGCTGATGGGGGTCGGGTGGTATTTTGCTGGGGGAAATCAATCTATGCCAGAGGTTGACACGTAGGCAAATGTGCCCTGAGCAAAATTTCCCATATTGCGTGCTCTCAAGTCATTAAAGGTTGGACATCGCGTGAGCGTGATATGAGCGATGGCCATTGGATCTGGGGGTGGATGATCGGACGACCATCGCCTGGGAAAGTTGCACGGTTGAGTGATGGGGCGAAGGTTAGTAGGACCCATGGGTTTTAATTATGGTTTAGAGTAATTAACCCATGTTTAAGTGTGGATTAATTAAACTACAGAGTTTCAGGGTTAGCAAGGTTAGTTTAGCTCACCATGGTGGCAGGTTAAACTCGAGTTTAGTGGGGAAAATGGTTAAGTGGTGGAATTAGTGAGGTAGAGGGTTTTTAGAGTTAGGATAAAGGGTTTAGAGGGGTTTTGGGTGATTATTGAAGTGAAAACATGATATTAAAAGGGGGGAAGGTGTTTCACACTTAGGGGAATGGATTTTAGGAGTAATTGACTAGGGAAATGTGTGAAACTAAGAAGTAGGAGTAAAAATTAGGGGGGAGGGGTTTTTATAAGACATGAAGGGGTAAAAGGGAAATTAGTGAGTATATAGTGGGGGTGAAATGCAATGAAGGGGGAATTAGGCAAATCAACTTATGAACATGCTTTTTTTATTATTGATAACTGCTCCTACACACTTGAAACACATAGTTAAGCATGATAGTAGTGCTTATGCTCCAAATGACTTGTATTTCTGCAACCTTTCTTTACTTACCCTTTTACCTACCCTAACATTTTTTCTTCACTTTGGTGGGTGCACTTAAGCTAGCAAAGCCTTTTCTTTCCTTTTCTTTTATGAAACAAACTATCTACTTCTAACGTTATATCTTCCAAGGGATCAGATTAAACTGATGAACTCCTTTTATTTCTCTACCTATCTAATGATATGCCAAGATTAAACTGTTTGGTCATATTTTTATTCTCTAACTATAAACATGAAATTCAAAGCATGAAGTAGTCAAGTTTAAATAGTTTGATTATCATGGGTTGTGGCATGTATGACAAGCTGCACACAACCATTATTTAAGATAGTAAAAGTAAAGAGTAGTGGCACTTGGACTTGCACACTTTCTTGATCTGTTTTTTGTTTTGGGTTCATGTTTTTTTTTTTTTTTTTCGATCTTTTATTATTTATCTTTTCCTTTGATATTTCTTTTAGGACATACCCTTTTTACATTTTTTAATTTTAATATGCAAAACATTTGCATAAAGAAAAGATATGCACAATATTACAAGAGTTAACCTAAGCCAATTCAAAATTATGAATCCTATCACTATAGGACTCTAACATCCACCATCCTCTTCTTTCTTCCATCAAAGGTGTCATCTTTGGGGTGATCTCCATGGATTTTCCTCAACCCAGCTTTGATACCATGTTAATTTTTCATAGGGTTACATGTTCTTTGCTTTGATAATTTCATTTCTTCATTCATACATTAATTTCACCCCATATCATCATTACATTATTCTAATCTACACCATTATTCATCAACATATGCAATTATATAGAAAGAAAAATATTATCATCATCAATGCAGCAGAACATAAAGGAACAATAGAAGAAAAACATTCACACATTGAGACACTAGGTTTAGTCTGAGACTAGGGCAAAACCCACTATGGGGAAACCCTTGCAAATATTCTTCTTCTTATATTGTCATCAAATGATTCAGAAAAAGAGAGTACAATGATCCTTAACTTTATCTATGCAAAAAAACAACTATGATATCCATGAAACAAATTTAATCATGCTTATAATCAAAACCCTTATTCTGGAGGTTGTAATGTGTTGTCACTGATTGTAGTCAACTACAGGATACTACTGAACGCTGATGTCACTGAGCAAAATATTTAGAATATTGAAATATCATCTTTGAGTCCTAGGCCCAGGGAGGAGGAGATGTGTGAGCGTCTATAACAAACTTGGATGCTCTCTGTGAACTGTATTCCAACATCTATTATAGCTAGGACACTCCCTAGAACATTCTATGCGTGCGTCCAGGGACCAACTTGTTGGACACAAATTGTCATTGATGTTAATATGGCACTATTCAATGAGCAAGAGAGGTGTTCATACATGCAAGGAGGTCTTTGAAAGACACTGCAAAGCCAGAGGAGCCACATTGGACCAAGAGGAGCTACAGGAGGAGCCATATATAATGAATATATATATAAATATATAATATATAATATAATATATATATATATAATATAATATAATAATATATATATATATATATATATATATATATATATGCCAAAGTAGAACAGAGCCATGGGAGGCAGCAAACAGAACTATCGAAGCACAGACATATATATGCATGCATTTAACAGCCATCGGAAGCCATATATGCCATAGATAGCACTACGGGAGCAAGAATGTCAGAGAATGCACTATCAGGGTGCAATATAGTGTATATGTAGGCAGATTACACTATCGGGAGCTATCCGCGGCCAAAAACCCATATATGTATGCTTTGATACTATTGGCGGAGAGAAAGCCTATATATGTAGGCTTAACACTATCAACAGGCATCTATGGCACATTACACTATCAGGAGCGGTGATATGCCTCAAACTCATGTATTTACCCATCGGCGACAAAAACTATGCATATAACAACAACAAACATGAGCCGTCAGATTTCCAGCAAACAGATCCGACGACCATTGGGCGGAGGAGTAGCATGGGCGATAACGAGCAGGGACGGTAAAAAGGGCGGTAAGCGGTAATGTATCACACTGCTTTTGGAGCTTAGGCAGTAAAGGTACAATGGGTCGCGATCACGTTTAGCGCACGACGCGTGGTGGAAGGGACGCGGAGAAAACCACTTTCCCCGTGGGTTAACGTGCGAGTGGTTCACGGGATGGAGTGGAGCGTACGACGTCGGATCGTAAGGAAAATGACCAGACGGTGGGGGAAACAAATGGAGTTTAATGCGCGAGGAAAAAGGCGGAGACCGTTCGATTGTGATGTAAGGATCGGGCGGTGCGGGTTTAATGCACATGTTATTTTAATTAATGTGACAGGAATATAAACCATGGTTAATACCATATCGCATCCGCCCATCGCAATGCTACATAGAGGGTTGTCCAATTAAAAGTGCCGATTGTGATTGCGACAGGACGTGGAAGGGCCGTTAAACTGGAAAACTTCTCAATGAACTTGCACAATGCAAAGGAAGGTGCAACGACTGAGGAGGAAGCCTAAGAGGCGGTGTAAGCGGAAATGAATGGATAGAGGTATGGATATAAATAAAACAGTAAAAATAGAGAATGATTGGCAGTTGGTGTGGTGAAGAACCAGAGTGTGAGGTAGTAGAAGTAGTAGAGGCTGTAGAGGTAGTAGAAGCAGCAAAGGCAGGAGAGCAGGAGTGAGACAACCTCAGTTGAATAGAGTGCAGCAGCATACTTGTTTATACCAAGGTTGGGTTGGAGCCCAAAAGGTTGGAGCCTCAGAACTAAACTGGATTGAAGTCATTGGGGGTAGGTTCTCCTAAGTGCAGAACCACTGCAAAACAGAGTTGGTGCTCTGGAGGTTGGAGCCTCACTGAAGTCCAAGTTGGAGCTTAGGAACTATTCACAATCAGATTTATACATATATTGTATTTATTTCATTGTACTGTCTTGAGTTTTTAATAAAAGCATTAATTTCAGCTATTGATTTCTGTGTTCTGTGTATACATATACATATCTATATATATGTTGGCAATCACTAGAACAATTAAAAAATAAATAATAAGAAATATTGATTCACCCCCCTCTCAGTATTTCCAACACAACTCACCAGATATGCTCCAAACCCCCAAACGCTCTCTTCCAGTTATTGTGCGTGCATCTAGGAAAACATGGATGCTCTCAGGACCACTATGTGCGAGCATCCAAGGACTGACACCTCCAGATTTGTCCCTGAAACCCTGTACGCTCCCATAGGCTTCTGTGCGAGTGTCTAGGGCTTTCTGGATGTTGTCTTGACCACTCCATGCAAGATTCCAAGGACTAAAATGCCCAGTTCTATGCCAATGTTCAGGAATACGAAAACCCTATATTAGTGTAGTCTTCATCCCTGAGATTTCAGACTCTTGTGTGAAATTTCCTCCAATAGACCTATGCAAACCAAGAAAATAAGAGAAGAGAAGATGGCTTGATCAATGTATCCAAATGAGCTTGAGGTCTCTTCTATTTATAGGCTTTCATGAGGGTCCACTTGGTGTTGAGGCCGACCTGTCCAATTTAACATGTGCTTAGGGTTGACCTAACCCAATATACATGAGTGAATAAATGAATTCAAAAACCAACTTTCACTTGTCCAATTAAGGTTATCTTCTATTTATAGGCTTTCATGAGGGTCCACTTGGTGTTGAGGCCGACCTGTCCAATTTAACATGTGCTTAGGGTTGACCTAACCCAATATACATGAGTGAATAAATAAATTCAAAAACCAACTTTCACTTGTCCAAATAAGGTTATCTTTAGGTCAATTTTGGTCCTCTTGAAAAGAAGAATCTAATGCAATCATCATCTCATTCATCTGAGCTATCCAAGGTAGAATTTGAATGTAATTTCAAAAATTAACACATTGTACAGTCAACGTTCTGCTGAGGAACTCAAGTTTGTAAAACAGGTTATACTCACACCTAAGACACAAATTTCCTTCTTGAACAATGAGGTTACATTTTTTCATAACCTAGCCGAAGAAATCACTGTAATCTACTTAGAAAACATGCCTACATACCCAGGAATATCGGTTGGATTTCTCCTGTAGATTGGGTTGGACGCTACCTGTATCCAAGCACAAATCTAGGCCTAGAAGGCAAGCTTAAGACCAACGAAACTTTAGGCCTTACTTACCCTAATATCCCTGCCAATAAAGCCTGAATATAACAATCCAAAATTTTCAAGACTTGGCCCTAGAAACTCAGAATATGTGTTAGATTATAGCTAAGAGATTCAAAATCCTATTGTTCAATCTTCTCCTTTGATTGCAACCTTGTCTCCTTGATCTCCTCTTCTCTCCTTGCTCTCTTCTCAATGGATCTCATGAGAATAATGAGAGAATAACTTCCTTTTCTCTTTTTTTCTTCCTTTAGTGTAGAGAACCCTAACCCTTAGATCTAATGGCTGAGATCAAATCTCAGCTCATTAGATCAAGGGTGGAGGTCATTCCCTCTCTTGACCCCCTCCCTCATGTGTACCCCCTCATTTAATGAGCCTCCTAATACTTTTTAATGTTTTAGTATCATGGTCACTTTTTCTCTCATTAAGTCATTTTTAGAATATAAAAGTCTCTTTAATATTATAAAGTGTACTTGGTACTTTTCACGTAAAGTGAATTTTAAAACGCATGTGGCTATAATAACTTAAAGTACATAGTACAAGTCTCATAAAAATCACTTTAGCTCCTTGATATTAATAAACTAATAATATCACTTACACAAAAGGGTCATTAATGTGTCTCCCTAGGCCAAAAGGATAAATGCCTAGGAAACACCTCCTTGGTACCCTATTTTCAACAAAGGCCATCAAATTCGCCACCCTACATTTGGAAGAAGCTCACAAATGGTGGTACCACATATTTGTTACCCTGGAACGTTCCAACGTCACTTCATATGTAAAATTCACACATAGGTTGATAGATTGGTCTGAAAAGGAGGATCTAGAAATACACTTTAGGGAGCTAGCACAACTCAAGCAAACTGGAACACTAGATGCCTACATTTAAAAATTTCAGCGAGTAGCTGTTATGTTGACATACATGTTCAAATAGAGGTTGATCTTGCTCTTCACAGAAGGATTAGCTAAAACACTGCATAGTTCAGTCAAGGCCTTCAAACCCACCACCTTACAAGATGCCATCACTAGGATGTAAGACACAGAGGACACAGTCACTAAGGCCAAATTTACTTCCAAACCACTCACCACTCAGAAGAATAGAGGTAAGACGACACTTTAGAAGGAGTGGGATGGGAAGGATATGATGGATGACGAGACTTAAAACAAACCAAGAATAAAGAAACATTGCTTCAATTGCGAGGAACCATGCCAATTATGTCACAAATGCTTGGGAAAAGGTCAGGTCCACTGTACTGTGGTGTTGTCAAACAATGATAATGAAGAAGATATAAGACTAGTACCAAGTAGTGACGCTAGAATTTCAGAGGGGGGGAAATCCCATGAGGAGGCTAAAGAGGATGAGAGGCCTTGTATTGGGACTAAGGGTGGTATTATCGCCACACTTTCTGGATTTCCTAGGTACTACACCTTCAGGATCAAGGGGGTCATACACAGACAATGAGTCACAACCTTGAATGATGGTGGGGAACCCGCAACTTCATCAATGCATCCTTGGTGGAAAAGAGGGGTATTTCCATAGAAGAGTTTTAGGGCTATAAAATTGTGGTGGATGATGTATACAACATGACATGCACACAAAGGGTTCCATGCTTGAACATGACACTGAGAAACTACACATTGGTCAATAACTTCTATATAGTTGATCTTGTAGACACCAATGATGTATTGGGTGTGTAGTGGTTATACTCGTTGGGAATATTCTAAATGAACTATGAGGTAATGAATATGGAATTCAGGGCCTCAAGTGGTAATAATATAGTGTTTCGGGGTATGTCCAATGGTGCTCCTTGAGATAATGGGAGAATGGAAATCCCACCTCTTGTGGGAATATTCAAAAATAAGTTTTCTTGTGAGTCAATGGATATCTTATCCAGGATGACACATGTAGAGCAGTACATGGGGTAATTTTCTATTAAGGAAGGCTATATTTGGTCCCTGAATCGACACTCAAAGAGAAGATCTTGAAGGCCTCACATGAGACACCACTGGTAGGGCACTAGGGGTTCTTCAAAAGTAACAGATGGGTCAGAGAAAGGTTCTCATGGAAGGGCCACAAGGACGATGTACAAAGACACATGAGAGAATGCATGATGTGTCAGCAGAACAAGCATGATCATACTCATCTTGCAGGATTGTTACAACCCTTTCCCATTCTAGAGCAAAAATGAGAGATCATATCGATGGAATTTATCACAGGTCTACCCAAGGCACAAGGAAATAATGGAATCTACATGACAATTGATAACTTAACTAAGTTCACACATTTCTTTACAATTTTGGTAGATTATAAGGTAGCAAAAGTGGTGGAGTTATTCTTCAAGTAGGTATTTAGAATCCATAGGTTGCCTAAAATATATATTTAGTGATTGGGATAATAGGTTTCTCAAATAATTTTGGTAGGAGTTGTTCAAATTGGTGGGCATGGAGTTGACCCCTAGTACCAATTATCACCCTCAAACATATTGTGAGAGAGATATTGTGAATAAATGGGTTGAGGGGTATTTATGTAACTATGTACCAGGACAACAAAATGCATGGATCAAGTGGTTACATATCGGGGAGCACTACTACAACACCACTTACCATCTATCCATTGGGATGATCCCATTTAAGGCATTGTATGGGTATGGTGTTCCATCATTTTTCAATTTGGAATTTGGGGATAACAAGGCTCCAAAAGCCAAAGAATAGATACAAGAGCTCTAGGACATCCTTAAGATCATTAAGGAGAATCTGTGGGTCATCCAGAACCAACAGAAGGTATATGCGAGCATGCACAAAGTAGAGCACAAATTTGAGGTAGGAATTTGGTTTTCCTAATATTACAACCATATATATAGTCATCACTCAACAAAAGCAATGTAGAGAAACTAAAACTGAGATTTTATGTGCCTTACAAAATAATAAGAAGGATTGGTGAAGTAACATATGAGCTTGAATTTCCAAAGGGGAGAAAAATCCA
Source organism: Pinus taeda (assembly GCA_000404065.3). Classification (NCBI taxonomy): domain Eukaryota; kingdom Viridiplantae; phylum Streptophyta; class Pinopsida; order Pinales; family Pinaceae; genus Pinus; species Pinus taeda. Next base: position 28,326 of record APFE030245220.1, read on the forward strand.
TAATGTATTCCATGTATCTTGCCTCAAGAAGGTAGTGGGTCAACATGTCACTACTTCAGTCGAGTTGCCTCCTTTAGAAGATGGGTAGTTAGTATTGATTCTAAAAGCTATCATGGTTTTCTAAGAGAGGAGATTGAGGGGCAGGATGATCTCAGAATACCTTATCAGGTGAAAATATTTTCTCAAGGAGGATGCCATGTGGGGAGAAAAAAACTTGCAGCACCTGAATTTGCAGTTTCTTGCGGGAAACCAATGTCGGGATTGGGGAATTGTAATGTCCTCTTCAAGTTAATTGCCCAAGGAAGGACATAATAGCCTATCTAATCCAGTAGGCTATAATCATTTCAAGGGGGGGGGATTATTATTTAATGTTACGTAGGTAACATTACATAATAATAATAATATTTTTCAGGGAAAATGCTACAGAATGTGGTCCATTTGAAAGACTATAGTATTCAAAGGAATTCTACCATCATCTTAATTTAAGACTGTAAGATGGTTCCCCAGGAGTGAGCTTTCCACCTGGATCATCTTTAGCTAGCAAGGGCCCGACCTCGTTCAAGGATGAATTGATAGGGTATGCTGCCACACAGGATAAACAAAACCCAAATCTAACAATCCCAGGTCCATACATTGTAGAGAAGATGGAGAAAGCTCCAAATCTGTCGATAGAATTACCAGAAATAAGTGTTTTTTTACTAATTTGCAAGCAAAATCTATCATATGCCGATTTAATGGTTACTAGTCCAAATCTGAAGATCTAAATGAATGGATATACCTCAAGTGGACTAAAGACTGACATTTATTTGTGTGCAGAATGTTTTTTTGTGGTTTAGTTTGATAACCAGAAAGACTTTGATTATGTCATAAATGAAGGAACATGGTTTTGGGGAAGGGCATGTCTCTTTGTAACCCCATGGTTTCCTCTCCCCGTTTGGCACCAACAGGTCCTAGAAGGTATTGGGAACTCATTGAGAAGGTTCCTAAAGATGGATCGAGAAAGAATGAAAAAAGGTATATTCACTTTTGCACACATGTGTTGATATGGATTTAAGCAAAGTTATTTCTAAACGTATCCACCTGACACATCAAGAATTAAAGTGGACACAATGGTTAGATTTTGAAAATACCGCCTTTTGATGCCGAATTTGCCATCAAACTGGGCACTTGCAGAACACATGCAAACGAGAAAAGAAAAGGACAAAGAAAATACTGCAAAAGAAAAAAGGATGGAAATTCCCTGACCCTCCTCTTTCAGATGATGAGGATGAAGAAATGGATGAGTCCGAGCAACATCCAGAGACAAAAAATCAACAAGGTTCTCAAAAGGAGGGAAAAGAGAAGAAGAAGGATCATAACAAACAAGCAAAGATTCCCAATAACTCAATAGTGGTTTTGATCCATGAGAACCAAAACGAGGACAAGAGAAACAATCAAGGCTCAGGTGAAACAAAGAGATCTCATGTTTTTGAGAGCTCAGGTTCAAATAAAGAAGCCCCAAACACTTCAAGAAATAATGAGTTGGAAATTGTTTCATCTACTCCATCACTTGGGGTTTGGAAAAAATTCTAAAAGAAAGAAGGAAAAATAGAAAAAACCAGTTTATCTTGTCAAATGTAATTTTATTTTTTATTTTTTAGTTTTTTGTAGCCTAGATACTATGTGTGTTTAAAGCACATACACTAGTCCCTCGGGACAATAATTAAATGCACTTGTGCATATGCTCTATGTAACTTTTTATTTTTATTAATCGAAAATTGTTGATTTTTCCTTGAAAAAAAAACATTAGATAATAAAATTAAATTGGGGAAACTTGCAATCCATTCAAATTTGAATTTAGGAGGGAAAATCCCCAAGGAGAAACTATATAAGGAAGGGAGGAGATTCATTATGATAATCATGGATTATCTTTCTTCTTGATCATGGGGTTGAGTCTCTTGGACAGGAAAGGATTTTAAGACCCTTGGATTGTGATTGGTTTCGGTGGTGAAAGTTTCCACCCTATCCAATCTATGCTTTAATATTTCTTTGTTGAGTTGACCAAGTTCAGAGTCTTAAGGGTGCCGACCGATTGGATTCTATTTTATTTGTGGTAGCAAATTAGCATAAGGCTTAATCGGGGCATAAGGGTGTCATGGAGTCGAAGGAAGCAAGGGCCTAAGGGAGCTTTTTCAAGGTGTTGACTAAGGGGTAGGTCTATGCAGGGTGCTAGCAGCTGAAAACTGTAGTAGCACAGAGGCCGACTCACTGGATTTTGTGGCAACGGGTTGATCTAAGGCTAAGACATGTCTATTAGGGTACCTCTTGTTGAAACAAAGTGGTCCTGGGCTTAAACAGTACATGAAGAATTCCAAAATCATTGGGCCAAAACCTTGATGACAAGTGAATTGATACCAAGTGATCCATTTTGTAGCAATGACCTTATGGTTTCAAGCAATAAGCAATTCCATTAGGACATCTAAGCATAAAGAGACATTAGTAAATATGAGGTTAAGACATAGTTTGTATGCCTAAGAAAACTAATTTTGTGTTGACATTCCTATTGGGAAACCGTGGATCTTTTTATTACATGTGAAGAATAGTAAGTCTGCTAATTTCTTATCAAATTGGCTCTAATTGTACAATGGTTACTTGTGGAATCAATTGTTGCTTGAGCCATTTACTATATTACTTGTGCACATAATAAAATACCATTACTGTTATAGAGCTTGATGAAGTGTTACAACATTGTTATAAAATATAATTTTGTCATGTGTTTACTAAAACCCTAACTCAGAATTTTATTATAAGGGTAATCTCTCTATGAGGGATATTATAGTTTTTGGAATAAAATTTCTCTTGTTATTTGTCCATGATATTGTGGAATAATTATGGTTTTTTGTTGAATGTGCGGTGGCTATTCTTGATGCATATTGGTGACTAACATTGCATACTTTTGGATGCCAAAGTTGACTCAAAGAGCCATAGAGGAGAAATATTGCTACAATGGAAGAAGTTATGCATGATAGTACCGAGTCCTCAAATTCTTTATCTTTTAAAGAGAAAAACTTTATCGAGGTGATATTGGGTAGCTTATGTCACCCATGGGGTCTCATAGCCTGTGATTTGGGACTTTTACAAAAGTGGAGACCTCCCACATTATCTCTAGCATCATGCATCAATATATAAGCCTATTTGGTGTGCTTCCTCCCATCTCTAGAAGTCTTTGCATGAGTTGGTGCTTCCACTCTTTTCTCCTTCGCATGTGGTTACTCCACATCATCCATAGGTTCTTCCTTTGGAGCTAAAAACTCCTCATTTGCATGAAATTGAAGCTCCCTCTTAAGAGACCATCTCATGGCCTTTAGAGAACGTCTGATCTATCTTTTGCATGAATAAAATCTAGCATTTATGTGAGAAAAAATATACAAATATTACATAATACCTGTGCTTGGCCGTGGAGGCTGTCGAGAATGATCGACACACATCTCAGTGAACTCTTTCAAGGACCGCTTGTGCTTGATTGTCCTTATCATGAAAGGTGGCCTTGGTGTACTTCCCCAATGTACACCCTTTGCACGTATCTCTCTGCTCTAGTGTAGCCTTGGGAAGTCCTATAGAAATATGTTTCATGATCTTCAAAACTCCATGATGCAAGTAACAAAATCTTCTATGCCAAAATTCATCTATGTCTTGGCTTTGTACCTTCTCTGCTTTTGTGCTCAAAGCAGCACAGTCTTCTACATCCAATTTGTAGAGGTCCTTCACCTGAATCCTGATCTACTTCCCTAGCATCATGCATCAATATGTAAGCCTCTTTGGTGCACTTCGCCCATCTCTGTAAGTCTCTGCATGAGTGGGTGCTTCCACTCTCTGCTCCTATGCATGTGACTGCTCCACATCATCCAGAGGTTCTTCCTTTGGAGCTAAAAACTCCTCATTTGCATGAAACTGAAGCTCCCTCTCAAGGGAACATCTCATGGCCTTCTCTTCATCGAATTTCACATCTCTACGAGCCACTGTCATCCTGTGAGATGGAAGGTACACCCGATAATTGTGAAGTGTATCAGTGTACCCCACAAATATGCCCAACTTAGTTGTTGGTTTTAGATTTTTCCTTGCATCCTTCGTAGCATGACAGTAAAATGATGAACCAAAGATCCTGAAGTGTGCCATATCTGGTTTCATCACAAGAATCCTATGAGGACTCTTGTTCTGCACATATACAATTGTGTTGCATGCTTCAGCCCACAAGTGCAATGATAATCTCTGATCATGTAACATCGCCCATGCAACTCCCACAATACTTATGTTCTTCCTTTCAGCCACCCCATTCTTTTGTGGTATATGGGGTGCTATTAACTCCCGTCAGATGCCTTCTGATGCATTGAAGTTATTGAATTCATTCGACACATATTCTACATCGTTATCGCTCCTAAGAGCCTTCAATTTCCTGTCAATGTCTTTCTCAACAAGTGATTTAAATTCACAAAGAGAAGGTTTGATCTTTATTTTCAAGAAGAAAATCCATCATTTACATGAGAAATAATCTACAAATATTACATAATACCTATGTGTTGGCCTCTGATTTTGACTTATTTTTATTATGTTTATTTCGATATTTATAATTTTTTCCCACTATGTTGCTGCCATATTCACCTCATTTTCATCCATCCATGCATAACAAGATAACTAAATTAAGTCCTTTAATTATTTTAGTATTTTTCTAAAAATTGAGCATTTAATTGAAATTCAAACAAAACTAGAAAAGCTTGTAATAGCTCCATTGAAGTCATGGTTGCAGGGCACCTGGGATCAAACCAAGCATATATATGGAAATTATGGGAACCAAGGATGAATGAACATCTATTGGGACACCTCAAAACAACTGCAAAGTAGCCAGTCAACGTTGGTCAAACGTGGCTAGTCATCCAGAATATCCCCTGAAAAAGGGACAATTTTAGATTTTTAGGGATTCTTCCTCATTTTTTGTAACTAATGGATAGTTTCAACCTGATGAAGTGGGATAACATTAATGATAGTTGTTTCATAATTTTTAGCTTAGATGGTTATAATTTTTCCTATTTAAGAAGAGGGATTCATAGTTAGACACAATGGAGAAAAAATGAAGACTATTATTTTGAGATAATTGAAGACATAGCTTTTGTTTTATGATTTCTTTGTGCTTGCTAGAGTGAATGAGTTGCTATCGATGAGTGTTTTAACAGTGTACTAGTAAGATTTGAGGGCCCCCATACCAAGCTCAATACACTTTGTTTTATAATGTTTATATTTGTGCATATGCTAGTTTAGTTTTTCATGTTCATTATATCTATTTGTTGTAAATATTTGTAGATGTTTTCAGTATGAATACATTTTATCTTCAAGTTTTAAGTGAAGATTGCTTTCGTTTCAGTAATTAGCTTGAATGTGGAAGGACAACTAAGAGTCTTAGGAAAGAGCCTCTTCTCCATGAGCTAGGACTAGACTGAAACAAGATTCACTTCCTTCAAATCTTTTCTAGATTAAATTCTTATGCTTTCATAGGTTACATTCTCTCATGATTTCTTAGATGTTTGACAATGTTATTATAGAAATATTGTGGAAATACAACCAAGTATCCTTGAAAAGAGCCTCTTCATCATCTCCTAAAACAAACTAATCTCATTGACTAATCATTTATGCTTTTATAGAATAGATGAAATATTATTACTTACTTTTATAAAATGAATTATATTTGTAATATGAATTTCCATTTTCACAAATACTTTCTATATTAGTTTTTATCCAAAATTCAATAAATTGTGGTTTTCTTCTAAGATTACCAACTTGGATTGATGAGTACTAGTAAGGTTTGAGGGCCCCCATGCCAAACTAAGTACACTTTTTTGTATAATGTTTATATTTGTGCATATGCTAGTTTAGTTTTTCATGTTCATTATATCTATTTGTTGTAAATATTTGTAGATGTTTTCAGTATGAATTCATTTTATCACCATGTGTTAAGTGAAGATTTCTTTCCTTTCAGTTATTAGCTTGAATGTGGAAGGACAACTAGGAATCTTAGGAAAGAGCCTCTTCTCCATGTTGAAAATGCAACAAGATGATGGAGCTTAGTGAAAAGAAGTCACCTTCACTAAGTGGGCCCGCAGGCTATTTTTGGCGCAAAGTCTATTTTTAGACTATGTCTATTTTTAGACCTATGGATCATGATCTATGAGTTGCAGGATGCTATTTATGGATGATTGGTCACATTGGTAAAAATAGATGGACCTCTATTTTTAGACATATGGGCGGAGTCTATTTTTAGACTACCAATCTAAAAATAGAACAATCGAATATTATTAGCTCTTAATAATATTTGGACTATAAACATGATCTTATCCTCTTGCAACACTTCAGTTCGAGCTACGGATGTGGCACATGCAACTGCCAGAAGGAAATACGCTTTTCTTATGGTTTAGTTGAGCTATTGCATGATGGAACTCAGTTAGAACTCAAGTGATTGAGTTTGGTGGAGTTGATTGAGGAGTTGATGGAGTTGTGTTTAGTTTGACTTAGTTGAACTGGTTGTATTTAGTCTAACTGCCAAATACACTAGTGATGAGTAGTGTGAATTAATTATTAATTAATTCACTAATTATTAACTCATAAATCAACCAAAGAATACATCAGTTAACTCAGTGCATGGACAGTTCAGTGGAGACACGTGTTAGAGGTGAGTGAAAGGGCAAGACAGCTGTCAGTTGTGACTATAGTTGTGCATGAGATTTGCACAATAAATGAATTGAGATTGCCAATGAGGATTGCGTAGTGCAACACAAGGGAAATACGAGTTTGGATCAGCCATTCTCATCTATTCTCATGCAGGATTACGCAGTGGAGACAGGCAAGCAGCGGAGGAGATTTGAACCTGTGATTGATTCAAATCTGAGCTAGTTTGTGTGTAACAGGTGGAGATAGTATTGAGTACTTGTGAGGAGTATTGTACTATGTATTGTTACATGTTCTCTATCATCATAATATACAGAGAGTTGAGGGGATTTCAGATGTATTCTTTCCCCAGTACATACTATGTTGATATGTGTGATTGATGTTTCAATCTGCGCATGCGATTGTTTCTTTAATTCCACAAATTGATGATCAACGTAGAGGAGGTTATGTATTATGCATGCATTCCGTAAATCATGTATAATTAGGATAATCTTTGTGAATAAGTGTCATATTATTCAAAATTTCTACATGGTATCAGATCTGGTTGATTTGTAGAAAAAGTTCTACAAGATATCAAAGCGAGGATTGATCATCATCTATTATTCAGAAAGTGATTACATTTTATTTCTTCAGGCAGAGTTTGTAATCGGGCCAGGTAGCTTCTGGATTCATCCTTCTTTTGGAAGGTGAGATATCTGGTAAATTCCCATACAGTCAATCTTTGTACGAGAAATACTTTGTTCTCATGAATTTTAGATCAGAAGCGGTTGAGTTTTGAGCTAGTGGAATTCGAATTTGCAGCAGTGTTTTCTTGGTGTCGAAGTTGAAATGTCTTTCAATGGATTGTGATTGGAGTATGCCCTTGAAGGTAGCTCGAATTTTATTACATGGAAAGACAGGATGGAGGCAGTGTTAGTTGACAATGGGTTGAAGGAGTTCATAGATGCGGATGTCCCAAAACCTACTGATGCTGCTGAAGCTGAGGGTTGGCAAAACAAGACAAAAACGTGTCGAAGGATTATGTTGGAGGGCGTGAGGGATCACATTGTATCCAGCCTCCATGGAAAGGCTTCTCCATACTTGATGTGGAAAGTGTTGACAGACTTATTCCAAAGCAAGAGCGACTAGAGGAAGTTGGCGCTCAAGGATAAACTCAAAAAAATTAAGTGTGAGAATGGAGACAATATGCCCAAGTATCTCACGAAGTTCACCCAACGCCGGGATGAGCTGGGAAGTGTGAGGGTGACTGTCGATGATGAGGACTTGGTGAGCTTGGCTCTCCTTGGTCTTCCGAATTGTTGGCATTCCTATCAGGACTCTGTCAATGGTCGGGAGAAATTGCCAGGATGGGAGAGACTTTGGTCAGATCTTGTGCAAGAGGAGATCAGGCGGAATACCAGGGATGGATCTTCAGCAAAGGCATATGATGAAGAAAATTACGCTTTGGCTGCAATCAAAGAAGGGGAAGAACAAGAAAGCTTCTCATTCCGGTGCGAAAGGCAAGAAGTAGGACAAGTCCAAGGTGAAGTGCTTTCACTGTCACCAGCACGGACACTATGCCACAAATTGTTTGCAGAAGAAGAAAAATAAGAAAGATGTTGGATCTGCAGCGGGAGAGGCCTTAGCCTCGCAGTTTGAGCTGGATTTTTCGCTAATTGCATGCTTGGTATCAAGTGTGATGGGATCGGTATGGTTCTTGGACAGTGGTGCGTCTTTTCACATGACAGGAGATCGAGATTTGTTTTCTGATATGGATGAGAAAGATCTTGGAGTGCACATCGAGATGGCCGATGATGGTAGATACAGTGCAACCGATATTGATACCATTTCCTTTGAGAGGGAGTCTGGTAAACCCTTCATATTGAAGGAAGTGATGCATGTTCCAGGATTGAAGAAGAATCTTATCTCTGTGGCGATGTTAGAAGATAAGGGATATGATGTTGTCTTCAGCGAGGGAAAGGTTTTCCTGCGCAGTAAGACAACTGGAGAAACCCGGAAGATAGGGGTTCGAGTCAAGAATCTTTATTAATTGCATGTAGATGGCTGCACAACAATGGCATGCAAGGCAGAAGGAGTGGTGAGCCAGGATGATGGCGAGTTGTGGCACCGGAGATTGGGCCACCTTCACCACGGAGCTTTGAAGATATTGCAGCAGATTTCTACTGGGCTTCCTAAAGGCACCCTTGCTCAGTCAGATTAGTGCAACGGGTGTACTTTGGGAAAATTTGTGAAAGCCTCCTTTCATGAGAAGGATAGTCGCGCCATGACGATCCTTGAGAAAATTCACACAGACGTGTGTGGACCTTTCTCAGTAGCTTCGACAGCAAAGCACAGGTACTATGTGATCTTTGTTGATGATTTCTCTAGAAAGTGTTGGATCTTCTTCATGCAGAAAAAGAGCGAGATATACTCAAAGTTCTGTGAGTTCAAAGCACTGGTCGAGAAGGAATCGGGGAAGAAGGTGAAGGCTCTTAGGAGCGACAATGGTGGTGAATTCATCTCTGGCGAGTTTAAGGACTTCTGCAGCACAAAAGGGATTCGAAGAGAGCTCATAGCTCCCCATAACCCACAGTAGAACGGGGTTGCTGAGCGGGAGAACAGAACGATCATGGGTGCTGCACGGGCGATGTTGCATGATCAAGGCCTACCCCTTTACTTATGGGTGGAGGCATGCAATACTGCAGTATATGTGCAGAACCGTTGTCCTCACAAGATACTTGGCATGAGTACACCCGAGGAGGCTTATTCTGGTAAGAGGCCCGATATTTCCCATTTGAGGATTTCTGGTTCTCCTGTTTACATGCATGTGGCGAAGGATGTCAAGAAGAAGCTGGAGCCCACCGCAGAGGTTGGGATATTTGTGGGGTACAGTGATACGCCCCACAACTATCGTGTGTATTTGCCAGACAGTCACAAGACTGTTGTGTAACGGGATATCAAATTTCAGGAGGAGAAAGCCATGAAGTGTCTGCTTGAGAGGGAGCCACACTTGCATGCAGATGAGGAGCTATTATTTCCTAAGGATGAGCTTCAGGATGTGGATCAGCCACAAGATGAAGTTCATGGAGTGGAAGAGACCACTCATGCAGTGCCAACCATCAGAGGGCGAAAGCGCACTACAGAAGCTGAGCGACTGGCTCAAGATACAGAGAAGGTTGTAGGACCACCTACAGCACAACGTAGACAGAGACAATCACCTGATCGGTACACTGGATACATGGCTCTTGTGAGAAAATGTGTCATGACTGAGCCATCCTCTTTTGAGGAAGCTGTGGAGGATCCCACATGGGTAGATGCCATGGTGGAAGAGTATGATTTGATTATTAGAAACAGTGCATGGGAGATTGTCCCAAGACCGGAAGGGAAATCAGTGGTGGGTTCGAGATGGATCTACAAAGTGAAGCAAGTAGCTGACGGGAGTGTGGAGAAGTACAAGGTAAGATTTGTTGCCCGAGGCTTCTCACAGATAGAGGGGATCGATTATGAGGATACCTTTGCACCTGTCACAAGGTATTCTTCCATATGGATGATTCTTGCTCTCTTAGCACAGATGGGGTGGCACATCCATCAGATGGATGTGAAGACTGCGTTCCTCAACGGAGTCATTGAGGAGGAGGTGTACATAGAGCAGCCCGAAGGTTTCGAGATCTTCAGCAGTGAGTCGCATGTGTGCAAGCTCAAGAGAGCGCTATATGCATTGAAACAAGCACCTCGTGCTTGGTACACACGGATAGACAATTATTTCACCGGACTTGGATTCTCCAAGAGTGAGGCGGATCCTAACCTATACCAAATTGTGGTGGAGGGTAAGTTGTTGATCATTGTACTTTATGTAGATGATTTGATTTTGACGAGAGATGAGTTGTTGATACTTTCATGCAAGGAGGATCTTGCTAGAGAGTTTGAGATGAAGAACTTGGGCCTCCTTTATTATTTCCTGGGATTGGAAATTTGGCAGCAAAGTGATGGAATATTTGTTTCTCAGGGTAAGTATGCCCGGGAGATACTGGAGAAGTTCAACATGCATGGCAGCAAGCCTGTTGATACTCCTCTTCCTAGAGGTTGGAGGAAGGAGGATGCTACTTCAGTGAAGGTAGTGGATGCCACTGTTTATCGACAGTTGGTGGGGTTGCTTATGTATTTGGTCAATACAAAACCCAATATATGTTATGTTGTTAACCAGCTTTCACAAGCTATGGTTAAGCCAACCAAGCTATTCTGGAAGGAAGGCAAGCATGTATTGTGTTATCTCAGAGGCACATCGGGATATGGATTGTGGTACAGACAGAAGGATGAGGTGAAGCTATGTGGCTTCACGAATGCAGATTGGGCAGGGAGCCCAATGGTCAGAAAGAGCACATCTGGAGGGATCTTCAGTATCAGGTCGACAACAGTTTCTTGGTACAGCAGGAAGCAGAGATCCATGGCACTCAGTTCAGCAGAGGCCAAGTATATGGCAGCAATTTTGGTTGCATGCGAGGCTATATGGATGAGGACGATCCTGGTCGGGTTGTTCAGGGCACACTTGGAACCTACTGTGATAACCAGAGTTGCATTAAACTCTCAACTAATCCAGTATTTCATGATAGATCCAAGCACATCGACATCAGGTACCATCATATCAGAGATTTTTTGTAGCGGAGAATCATGTTACTTTCATACATTCCCACAGAGGATTAGGATGCTGATATCTTGACGAAGGCGCTCACTAGGAGCAAATTCGAATACCACAGAGGCAGGATAGGGGTTGCAAATAATCCATATCTCGTTGAGAGGGAGTGTTGAAAATGCAACAAGATGATGGAGCTTAGTGAAAAGAAGTTGCCTTCACTAAGTGGGCCCGCAGGCTATTTTTGGCGCAAAGTCTATGTTTAAACTATGTCTATTTTTAGACATATGGATCATGGTCTATGAGTTGCAGGATTCTATTTATGGATGATTGGTCATGTTGGTAAAAATAGATGGACCTCTATTTTTAGACATATGGGCGGAGTCTATTTTTAGACTGCCAGTCAAAAAATAGAAAAGTCGAATATTATTAGCTCTTAATAATATTTGGACTATAAACATTATCTTATCCTCTTGTAGCACTTCAGTTTGAGCTACGGATGTGGCACATGCAACTGCCAGAAGGAAATACACTTTTCATATGGGTTAGTTGAGCTATTGCATGATGGACTTCAGTTAGAACTCAAGTGATTGAGTTTGGTGGAGTTGATTGAGGAGTTGATGGAGTTGTGTTCAGTTTGACTTAGTTGAACTAGTTGTATTTAGTCTAGCTGACAAATATACTAGTGATGAGTGGTGTGAATTAATTATTAATTAATTCACTCATTATTAACTCATAAATCAACTAAAGCATACATCAGTTAACTCAGTGCATGGACAGTTCAGTGGAGACAAGTGTTAGAGGTGGGTGAAAGGGTGAGACTACTATCAGTTGTGACTATCACTGTGCATGAGATTTGCACAATCATTGATTGAGATTTCCAATGAGGATTGTGCAGTACAAGCCAAGGGAATTCGAACTTGGATTGCCCAGTAGAGGCAAGCAAATAATGGAGGAGATTTGAACCCGTGACTTATTCAGATCTGAGCTAGTTTGTGTGTAGCATGTGGAGATAGTACTGAGTACTTGTGAGGAGTATTGTACTATGTATTGTTACATGTTCTCTATCATTATAATATACAGATAGTTTGGGGTTTTCAACTATATGCTTTCCCCATTACATACTATGTTGATATGTGTGATTGATGTTTCAATGTGCGCATGCGATTGTTTTTTTAATTCCACAAATTGATGATCAATGGTAGAGGAGGTTATGTATTATGCATGCATTCCGCAAATAGTGTATAATCAGGATAATCTCTATGAATAAGTGTTATATTATTCAAATTTCTACAGCACTGTCTCAACTGACTGTCCTCCTCCCTCTTATTCAGTAGCTCCACCACTACCCAATGATGTTGAGGATCATGCTCACACACCGGTTCATCCTTCACACTCTCCCAACATCACTCCACTCAATTTTCGTGTAGATGTGGTTGTAAGTCCTTTAAGTTCTCATATGCATTCCTTTCTTCGACCTTCGTCTTTGCACTCAAGTGTTCCTTTGGATGATGCTCTCTTGTGTTCATCCTTTCCAGACTCTTCACTTGTTGTGAACGAGGAACAACCCACTGACAAAGTTTGTGTTGCACAACCAACATGCGTTGTCATTCATGAAGAGTATGAGTGGGAGTTTGAACATCAAAACTCAGCCAAGGATTACTCCCTTCAATCCGAGTCCCCTCTGTTATTTCCTAACCTCTTTGGTGAACCTGCCATCCATGATTTTGCATGTGTATCTTCATTCATGGATGCACCCATTGTTGATCACTCGCAGGACTCACCAATGTTAGTCCATCATTCGGCAATAGAGATGATAAGTTACTCATTGAAAATCAACTTAACCCTTCATTTGTCTTTTCTGAAAACATAGAGGATGAGTTTGTTCGCTTTTCATATACCCCTCAGTTCGATTCATCTGATCATGAGGATGCCGAAAAATTCATTGATTTTTTTCATCGTGGCGGTCGTGATCCATTTGCTTCCAATTTTGATCATGATCATGAATCTATCACAGTTAATCTTTCCAATCCACCGGTGTATGATGATCTACCTAATGATGAAGATGAGACACCCAACGTTATCGAGGAACTTCAGCCCAAGCTGATGGTTATGTCAGGCCCTCGCTCTCTTGAGGTTAGTCTCACTTCCGATCATGAAATTGTTCAATCACCCAAGGCTCCTCATCACTCATCTATATGCATTAAATATCCATCCCACTCATAGATCACACTTCCTCCACTCGAACTACATGATCCCATTGCTCATGCATTGAACGAGTCTTACATTGCAAGAACTCATTCGCGACACAAGTTATCTTTGTTTCTTTCGTTTTCTTACATGTCACAGTCAAGAGTGTTCTTATGCTTCAAAGTTGTACATAGTGTCATACAGCACCATGATAAGTCCACAAACTACCCGTTATGCACATGCACTCACTCATGTCTCGTGGGAACTCTCAAACACGAAGTGTGGTTTTCTTCATTGTTATATCTTTCTTGCTTGTTGGTTCACACCACTGGGTTACTTGCGAACCAAGCCTTCACCAACATGGGTCTACCAATACGCTGGTCGCTGCATTGGAAGTATCACTTCACGTGATCAGGCCCATGCACCGTTAGTGTAGGAGTAGGAGTAGTGATTGCTTTTAGTTGTTTGCTTGCATGCCTGTTTCCTCATATTCTTTGTTTGCTTGCATGCTTGTTTCCTCATATGCTTTGTTTGCTTGTTTGTTTGCTTGATTTTTTCTTACTTGCTTTGCATTCACTTTCACTTCCGCGTTTGCTTTGCTTTGATGTTTGTTAGTTCGTTTGTTTCATCCGTAGGTGAGTCTTGCATGAAAGCATGTATGACTCTTGAAGCGAGATGGGTAAAGTACAAGAGAGCTTGTACAAGTATCACTACTTGGTTATCTGTCATCTTGCCTCTATATGATGAGATTGTTACTCTTAGTCCATGATATGTCAAAGGAAAATACATATTGTTCGAAGTGAACCTTGGTGAAAACACAATGCTTGTGCACTAACTAGTGTCACCTTCTCTAGTCGATTTTTTTTGGGTTAACCCTTGTCAACTCAGTCAAGTAGAGTAAGGTGAGGGGGAAACCTTATTAGGCACGTCAAAGATATAATAAACTACTTATCTACTAGAACAACCTCCTCTTCTCTTAATAATTTGAGATCCCTCTTTCACCTCCAAAATGAATAAGTGTTGTGCATAGTGAAAATGGAAATGAAAAATGAAGAGTCAAAAAATTCAAAATGAAAAATGAATAAAGCGAAAGAAGAGAAAGGCTTCCTGCATAGGGAGGTGATGCAAGTAACTCCACCGAGGTACTGACCAAGCTCGCTAGCAGCAAAGCCATTCTTGTGTTCCTATGTGACTCCACCGGGGTACTCTCCAGGCCTGCTAGCAATGGACCAACATCAGAGATGAAACTAAGACTCTGACGGCTATACTACTTGTGCACCTATATATACCCCTCAACCCCAATCAAAAAAACTATGTTGCTTTGGCTTGGAATGTGTGTCAATCGACCAAGGTTTGGGCATATTCTACATCTTACAATCAAGTTAGTGTGAAACCAAGATGAGCTAAGAACTGAACAATACTTCCGGAGGTTTTAGACTTGCTTTTCACGAACAGGGTCTATGTAGAGAGCTGGAGTTCTACCAGTGTGTCTTCAAGTGTTGTAGCAGCTATAACCACCCTCCAAAATTTTTCCTGAACCTGTTTAGGAGCCTCCCTACCAACCTTACACAACACTTTGTCTTGCTTCGTCAAGTACTCAAGCTTCAGTGTTTTCCTCACACAAAAGCAACCTGACAATCACAATTGATCCATTCCCCTCACAGGCTACTTACCCAGACTTGGTCCAATTGTAGGTTGAGCAACTTCCCCTTGAAAATTTCACATTTTTGGAGGGAAACTAGCCTTCCCTCCAGGAATTGCGCAATTCTCTCTGACATCCTACTAGGCTCCAGGATTGTGCAATCCTGCATGCCAACACTCCCAGCGGAATTTGCGCAAATTTCCCTAACAAGGCCGCTCAGCCCAGAATTTGCACAAATTTGGGCAGCAATCAAATGCTCTACCCAGAAATTGCGCAAATCTCCTGGGCAGCTAGCCCAAATCCCAGCCAAAAATGTGCATTTTTATCCAGCAGTCAAGCAATCTCTTACCTATGCAGCTCTGTTGACTAGTTCCCTCCGGGAATGAGCAAAACAAACTTTCATGCATGGGTTGCTTCTCCCAAGGAAGCATGGAAAAGCATCCCTTATTTCCGGGACTATGTTTAGCAGTTGGGTTATATGCAAGGAGTAACTCCTAAACCTCCCACCAAGTGTCGCTTCCCCTAGATTCATGGCATGCACGCCACAACCTCGATGTTATAAAAACTCATCAACCAGACGATGCAAATATCATCCCTCACATCAACCTTGCAGTTCTGACATCCCACGTCACATCTAGGAGCAATCGACACATTCAGCTCAGATGTTTTGGGGTAAGCCCACTTCCCATGCCTTGTGTTACATTTCTGTCTCTTTTTGTGTTTTCATTTGTGGGAGTACTTTTTGCTTGATTTCTTTGAACGCTTGTTGTCGTTTACATATATACTAGTTTTTCTTAGCTGTCTTTCAGTTTGCGTTGCTATCTCACTACTGTCGCATGCATGAAACTATTTTTCACAGTCGTTCGCCCAAACTGCCTCACCCACATACATGTTGATCTATTCACTGGATCTTTAATTCATGTTTTGCATGCACTATCAATCACTTATGTTATCACTTAGTGTTGCCATGCATTTACTGTCTTAGTTGCTTTCAGTTTCCCGTTGGCAAGTCGGGCCAACCTTGGCCCGGAGTCTACCTTTACCGAGGCTCCATTGTGCAATATGGGGAAGGAAGGCTCACCTTCCTTTCTAGATTTGCTCATTCCTACCCGCACTAGCCTCCAAGACTGTTTTGCACATTTCTGGAGGACAGTGGTTGTTTTACCCAAGAAATTGCACAAATTTTCCCCTAGGCCAGCAATCCTTCCCAGCTGAAATTGTGCATTGCACAATCCCAATAGTCACCAGCCAAACTGGACTGTGCATTGCGTTGTTCCTGTAGTCAACCAGTCTCCCAATAGCCCAGATTATGCCTTATGCAATCTTGGCAGTCGGTCTCCCCATAGCCCGACCGAAATTGTGTAACCTTCATGATCATGCATCCAAGTATGTTACAAGTCAGTTCTCATGTTCATTTTGGTTTCTGACTGACAGATTGCTTGCCATGAGTGTTGCCATGTCTCTAGGTATCACAGGTGTTCATCTGCCTCTCAGTGGTATAGGTACAATGGTTTCAGGAGATTAGAGACTAAGACATTGTTTAGAGCACACTTGGGATGTAGTCGATCAAGTGTCCATGGACTTGCCTACCCATGAAGACATCAAGTTGTTTATAGACAAGGACTTCAAGATATGACAGCAGAAGCATAATGGTGAGCAACATCATGAACAGAAGTTGAAGACAGCATACCAAATGCAACGAAGGCAAGAGGAGGGTTGTTGACGACACAGAGGCAGAAAAAGGTTGCAAGCTCAAGCAGGTCCATTGATGATGAAAGAAACTTTGGAGAATCCAGCTATGAAGTGACAGCGCGACATGAAGATCGTGCGAAGGTAGAATATGGAACAAAGGAGTTGCATGTGCTGAAGCAGCAAATCAGGAAGAACATGAAGCTGCAAAGACATACGAATGAGTTGCAACGAGAACAGGAACAACAATGGGTGCAACATGCACTCACGGATCAAATTGTGCCCGTACAAATTAAGGATCCATCCCAGTAGCTGACACAGAGAAGACATGGTGAGCAGTGTTGTTGATCGCATGCAAGGGATTTAGTAGCATGCATGTAGTTGAGTGAACGCATGCAATCCAAACCCTTCAACACATTCACCAAGGTGAAGATAAGAAGCAAGTCCAACTGGGGCTGAACATGCACTTCAGCAAGTTGATGTGCATGACCACCATCACACACTTGAAGATTAGCATGGACACTATGCATCAATTTCTTGTTGGTTCAACCGTACCCAAGAATAACATGCGCATGTTACAAGACGAGTTGGATGAAGCGGTTGAACAAATGCACCAGTTGCAATTGAGGCAAGGGCTAGCTTCAGCAAGATGTCACCATGAGGTGCATGCACACCATCACGAATGACCAAGCTTGGCATCCACTCACCACCTTCACCATCACAAGCATGTCAAATACTTGGTCTCATCGCAGCAAACCGAGTGTCAGTGATGTCTTGCAAAGCTTGCTCAAGCCATGTTGTCTCATATGAGTACATCTGCATTGTAATGTTGAGGCATGTCAAGTGTAAGTCAAGTGTCAATGGTTGGATGTAACAGCCATAGAGTAGGTGAAGGGTCATGAGGATAGTTGAACTATCACAAAAGGGGAATGTCAAGGGTCACCCCACCCTTCGCTATAAATAGTCCCTCATAACTCATTGTATAGGCTTTTGGTCAGCCAAGCTTCTATTAAGACTATCTTGAAGAAGGTTTGGACAGTATTATAATGCGCCTTAGCTTCTCCACTACACTGAGCTAGTACATCTCTTTGCAGGAGCAGGCAGCTGTGGCTGTAACATTCCACTATTGGGGCTAGAAGGTTTACATGGATGTATTGTATGATTGTGACTTACACTTCTTTATGTAATAAGAGCCAATACATTTTCATGCATATGTTGTTCTTGTAGTTGGACTGCTCTAATTGCTTTAATGATATATGTTGTTTAACCTACGTATTTGTGTATGAATTGATTCACATGCAATTATATGAATCTTATGGTTAACATGTTTCGTATGTTGTTAATGTTGTCACCGTCCATGTCAACTACTCTGCGGAACATCAGAGAGACCTTTCACTTGAACCTTTCTATAACAACCGTCGCACTTGTCTTGGACTGATCTGTGAGTGTTGTACGTGTTATCTTACCTTATATGATGTGACTGTCGTATCCAAGTGGACTACTCCGCCGGAATATGTGTATGTCCTTTATGTTGTGTGTTCCTAGCCGAGTTGGGAATGATCCCTTTCAACCTGGAACTCACCTTCACCTCCTTCCCCCTTCGAAGTGTTGGAACCTCTCATACACCTTCCTTGACTCACTAAATCAGTCACACCCTTGTTGCTACAAAGTTATCCTACTTTGGGATGCATCATCAAGGGCATGATGAAGAGCGAGCTGCGAAAGATGGGTGTTGGCTCTGGACTACTTGAAGCCCTAAACGTGAGAGTGGTGGGAGCCGGGAGGCGCATTCTGGTTCTCTCACATGGTTTTGACACAGACCAGTCTGTATGGCAACGCATTTTTCCATATTCTGTCAGAGATTTCCGCATTGTGTTGAATGATTTGATGCGTGTAGGAAGCATATATCCTGATATCTTCGATTCCCAACGATACAGCTCTCTGTACGCCTATGCCGACGATCTCATAACAATTTTGGAGGAGCTCAATGTCGATAACTGCATATTTGCTGGGAGGAAAATGGCGAGTTCCGCCAGGGTGTCCGGGCGCTCCACCGCTTCGCTGGACAACGTAGCCAGGGCGAGTCTTATCACTTCTGCATTTGATTCTTCAGGCTCCGGTCATACTGCAGGCCTGCGCAACATTCGGGAGCCACACAGCTCGTTTGTTGAGAGGTTTTATTCAGGCAGATGGGCAGACTTCAAAATGAGCGCTTTTCTCCAAATCTGCTACTCGCGCGAAGGGGTCTCCCAAAAACCCCGCAGGGCCATTTTCTTCAGCTCAAATGGATACGGTTTTTGGACAGCGATGAAGCAAGGGCTCCCACTGCTTGAGTCTACGTCCTTGCGTTGCTTAAGGTTCTGCAGATTGGAAACAAATACACTTCTAGGAATCCTTGTTTTCAAAACGAATCTAAAATGCCAAAATAGGGAGGATGTGTGGCAAGTGTTTGAAGGAATGCCTTGCCGAGATTTGGTCTCTTGGAAGGGACGAATCATAAACAATGCACAGAATGGATTCCCTGGAAAGGCTCTGAGAAACCATAGTGAGATGCAGCATCCAGCCTCTGCTCAACCCAGCAGAAAATGGTGCAATAAGCTTCATAGAGGCCCCGTCCCCTTTCAAGCCATTCCCAGTGATTAAGACTGCGTGCTGACCTTCACAGGGACCTAAGAAATAGGGACAGGTTGAGCACCTAGCAAGTTTTGCATGCACCAGAATCCTCTCATCTCAGACTTGCAGAGGACAGCAGAATCCAGAGCACTCTGCAACTTTCCAGATCCTAATTGTGCTCCTCTCAGGCAAAACTCTGCTTCAGTGGGTGAGATCTTCGGATCTAGTGCAGAACCTCAAGCAAATACTCGAATTTAGGATGGGGATTCCCTTTGCTTCTCAAAGGCTCATCTTCAAAGGCAAACAGCTAGAGGATCTCCTGCCCCTTTCATTTTACGACATTCAAAGAAATGCCTCCATCATTCTTTCACTTCGTTTGAGAGGGGGAGCTGTTGGACAGTCATCTTCAGCGGCAGCCTTTTCTTACAAAGATGTTTTCCATGCTCAGAAACCCAAGAGCTCCGCTCCACCAGCCCAGGCTCCAAAACCCTTTTGGTGGACAAGCTGGAGGAAACCCCCTCCATTGAAATAATGCATCCTACAATGGATAAGCAATTCAAAATGTTTGCAGAATATGGCATTATTTGCAGGTTCAATGGGCTGTGGCCACGCACAGCAGATCTACAAATGGATTCACTCGAACTGGACCAACAATTGCAAGGTTCTTCTATGCTCAAAAGGTTTCTTCATTGTATTTTTTGTTGACAGTGAGGATTATCAAAAAGAATTAACTGAAGGCCCTTGGTTTTGGGACTCAGCGGGTCTATTCTTAACCCCTTGGTTCCCAGATTTTGATCCCTCCACAGCTATCATTACCAAACTCCCCATCTGGGTTAGACTTTCTAACCTCTTGGCTCATTTATTGCACTTTGCTGTGTTTGAAGGAATCCATAATTCTCTAGGTCGCTTTCTAACCACAAACACCTCTAGAGGGGAAAAGGGCATATACACCTTCGCCAGAATCTGTGCAGAAATAGACATGAGTAAAGGACTTCTAGATCAGATCATTCTCAAAGTTGGAGACCTCTACTGGACTCAGACCCTGGATTATGAGAACACAGTGTTCTGCTGCAGAAATTGCCATCTCACAGGGCACCTTCATAGATCGTGTCCAGCGATCCCTGCCCAAAAGAAGAAGGCCGCTCCTAAGCCGAAATCCAAAAGCTGGAAACCTTGTGACCCGCCCCCCATGGATGATTTTGATTCTAGCTCAGATGAAGAGGAAGTGGATGAGGATGGGATGGACGCTTCGCTTGCACAGGACCCGACCCCAACAGGTCCTGAAGAGTCCACTGCCCCACCTCTCTCGCAGAAAAGATCTCATGAGACCTCTCCATCGGATTCAGACAAGGAGATCTCTCTGTCCGCCCAGCTTAGTTTGCAAGTCTTACCATTGCAACCGGATCATCTTGGATGGGTCAAAGTTGGTAAAAAGAAAGGAAAAAAGGGCCGAATTGAGGATTCCACCCAAGTTGGGTAGAATCCTTAGCAAGGCTCTTGTCTCTTTGTTAATTTGGTTGCTTCTTGTTTAGCACTGCTCCTTTCTTGTCTACTCCTTAAGGCCGAGGTGGATAGTCTATCCTTTCCGGCTGCCCGTTTTCTTTGGGGTTCTGTAGGAGGTCCTTTGGTCAAGTTGTTGTGTTCTTATCAGAGCTTCAGGCTTTTGTCTGCCTGGGCAGTCCTTTTGTACAATATGTTTTGTTTTCTTAATACAAAAAGCTTACTTACACAAAAAAACAAAGTTATCCTACTTTCCTTTGTGCGAGATAACGTCAAGGCATTACCTTACTACCTACTGCTGAGACTCCTACACCAAAGGATCTTAGGTCAAATTGGGACTTCTTACCAAGGATATATCCTTGACATGTTAGCACATCCAGCACTCTCAACATTTCTAAAGCTAGAAGAAGGGCTTGAAGACAAGTAGTGTCCTCTCATCTAGTTTTGAACCTTTGCATATCTTTCATGGAGTCTTGCACTCTACTTCCCCCGAGGTGTTTTTCGAATCGCAAAGATTTATCCATCTCGAGGAAGCTTTTCGATCTCTTTTCCACTCACACGTATGATGGTGAAGAAGAAGTGGCCCTGCATGAGCACTTACATAACTTTCTTTCAATGATTCATGAGGAAGATGAGTTATCTAATGAATAGGTTGATATGCTACTTGCATACACACTTCGTGAATCTCCATTTCGTTTGGTGCTCAACCTACCGGCTAACACCATGCACCCATTTGAGAAATTTTGTGATCTTATTGAAAACATGTTCTATCATTTTGAACCAGACCATCTTGATCGGAAACTGTTACAGCAACGGAGGGCTCCGCATGAATCCGTTATTGATTTTTGGCAGCGCTTCCGTGACTTGCAGTTTCAAGCTCCAAGGAGCCAAATGAAGTTTGCTTATCTTTGGGACCAGTTCGAGTATTGCCTTAAGAAATCTACCCATCCTAAGAGGAAACTTGATATCAAGCCTCCTTCCCCATTCGAAGTGTTGTAACCTCTCATACACCTTTCTTGACTCACTTCATCAATCACACCCTTGCTGCTGACAGAGTTATCATACTTGCCTCTGTGCGACATCATGGTCAAGGCATTGCCTTACGACCCACTGTTGGGAATCCTACACCGAACGGTTTCAGATTTAATTGGGACTTCTTACCGGCGGATTGCCTAGACATGTTGACGAGTCCAACACCGTCAACATATCTGGGGCTAAAAGTAGGGCCTGAAGACAAGCAGTGTCCTCTCATTCAATTTTGAACCTTTGGATATCTTTCATGGAGTCTTGCACTCTGCTTCCCCTGAGGTGTTTTTTGAATCGTGAATATGTCTCCATCTAAGGGAAGCTTTTCGATCTCTTGTCCACTCACACGTATGATGGTGAAGGTAAAGTGGATTGGCCTCAGGACTTACATAACTTTCTTTCCATGATTCATGAGGAAAATGATTTTTCTCATGAACAGGCTGGTTAGCTGCTTGCATACACACTTCGCAAATCTCCATTTCGTTAGGTTCTCAGCGTACCGGCTGACACCGTGCACTCATTTGAGCAATTATGTGATCTTATTGAAGACATGTTCTATCATTTTGATCTAGACCATCTTCACCAAAAACTGTTATAGCAACGGAGGGCTCCACATGAATCCGTTATTGATTTTTGGCAGAGCTTCCGTGACTTGCAGTTTCAAGCTCCGAGGAGCTAGATGAAGTTTGCTTATCTTTGGGACCAGTTAGAGTATTGCCTTAAGAAATTTGCCCGTTCCAAGAGGAAGCTTGATATCAAGCCTCACTCAACATTCTTCATTGATGGAACTGTGCAACCACATGTGGCAGTGAGCACTGTCTCAACTGACTGTCATTCTCCCTCTCATTCAGTAGCTCAACCAATGTTGAGGATCATGCTCACACACCCGTTCATCCTTCACACTCTCCCACACTCAATTTTCGTGTAGTTGTGGTTGTGAGTCCTTTAAGTTCTCATATGCATTCCTTTCTTCGACCTCCGTCTTTGCACTCAAGTGTTCCTTTAGATGATGCTCTCTTGTGTTCATCCTTTCCAGAATCTTCACTTGTTGTGAACGAGGAACAACCCACTGACAGAGTTTGTGTTGCACAGCCAACATGCGTTGTCATTCATGAAGAGTATGAGTAGGAGCTTGAACATCAACACTCGACCAAGGATGACTCCCTTCAGTCCGATCCCCCTCTGTTATTTCCTAACCTCTTTGGTGAACCTGTCATCCATGATTTTTCATATGTATCTTCATTCATGGATGCAACCATTGTTGATCACTCGCAGGACTCACCAATGTTAGTCCATCATTCGACAATAGAGATGATAAGTTACTCATTGAAAATCAACTTAATGCTTCATTTTTATTTTTCGAAAACATAGAGGATGAGTTTGTTCGCTTTTCATATAACCCTCTGTTCGATTCATCTGATCATGAGGATGTCAAAAAATTCATCGATTTTTCTAATTGTGGCGGTCGTGATCCATTTGCTTCTAATTTTGATCATGATCATGAATCTATCACAGTTGATCTTTCCAAGCCACTGGTGTATGATGATCTACCTGATGATGAAGCTGAGACACCCAAGGCTATCGAGGCACTTCAGCCCAAGTTGATGGTTATGTCAGGCCCTCACTGGGGGGTTAGTCTCACTTTCGATCATGAAATTGTTAAATCACCCAAGGCTCCTCATCACTCATCTATATGCATTGAATATCCATCCCACTCACAGATCACACTTCCTCCACTCGAACTACATGATCCCATTGCTCACGCATTGAACGAGTCTTACATTGCAAGAACTCATTCGCGACACAAGTTATCTTTGTTTCTTTTGTTTTCTTGCATGTCACAGTCAAGAGTGTTCTTGTGCTTCAAAGTTGTAAGTAGTATCATACAACACCATGATAAGTCCACAGACTACCTGTTATGCACATGCACTCACTCATGTCTCGTGGGCACTTTGAAACATCAAGTGTGGTTGTCTTCATTGTTATATCTTTCGGTTCACACCACTGGGTTGCTTGCGGAACAAACCTTCACCAACATAGGTCTACCAATACGCCAGTGGCTGCATTGGAAGTATCACTTCACGTGATCAGGCCCATGCACCGTTAGTGTAGGAGTAGGAGTAGTGATTGCTTTCAGTTGTTTGCTTGCATGCTTATTTCCTCATATGCTTTGTTTTCTTGCATGCTTGTTTCCTCATATGCTTTGTTTTCTTGTTTCTTTGCTTGATTTTTTCCTTGCTTTGCATTCACTTTCGCTTCCACTTTTCCTTTTCTTTGATGTTTGTTAGTTCATTTGTTTCATCCGTAGGTTAGTCTTCCATGAAACCATGTATGACCCTTGAAGTGAGATGGGTAAAGTACAAGAGACCTTGTACAGGTATCACTACTTGGTTATCTATCATCTTGCCTCTATATAATGAGCTTGTTACTCTTATTCCATGATATGTCAAAGGAAAATGCATATCATTTGAAGCGAACCTTGGTGAAAACACAATGCTTGTGCGCTAACTAGTGTCACCTTCTCTAGTCGATTGTTTTTGGGTTAACCCTTGTTAGCTCAGTCAAGTAGAGTAAGGTGAGGGGGAAACCTTAATAGGCACGTCAAAGATATAATAAACTACTTCTATGATGGAACAACCTCCTCTTCTCTCAATAAGTCGGGATCCCTCTTTCGCCTCTGAAATGAATGTGTGTTATGCACAGTGAAAATGAAAATGAAAAAATGAAAATGAAAAAAATTCAAAATTAAAAATGAGTGAAGTGAAAGAAGAGAAAGGCTTCCTGCATAGGGAGGTGATGCAAGTAACTCCACTGAGGTACTGACCAGGCTCGCTGGCAGCGAAGCCATGCTTGTGTTCCTATGTGACTCCACCGGGGTACTCTCCAGGCATGCTAGCAATGGAGCAACATCAAAGATGAAACTAAGACTCTGACAGCTATACTACTTGTGCACCTATATATACCCCTCAACCCCAATTGAAAAAACTGTATTTCTTTGGCTTGGAATGTGTGTCAATCGACCAAGGGTTGAGAAGATTCTGCATCTTACAATCAAGTTAGTATGAAACCAAAACGAGCTAAGAACTGAACAATACTTCCAGAGGTTTTAGACTTGCTTTTCACGGATAGGGTCTATGTAGAGAGCTGGAGTTCTACCAGTGTGTCGTCAAGTGTTGTAGTGGCTACAACCACCCTCCAAAATGTTTCCTTCACCTGTTTAGGAGCCTCCCTACCAACCTTACACAACACTTTGTCTTGCTTCGTCAAGTACTCAAGCTTCAGTGTTTTCCTCGCACAAAGGCAGCCTGACAATCACAGTTGATTCATTCCCCTCACAGGTTGCTTACCCGGACTTGGTCCAATTGCTAGCTGAGCAACTTCCCCTTGAAAATTTCACATTTCTAGAGGGAAAATAGCCTTCCCTCCAAGAATTGCGCAATCCTGTGTGCCAACACTCCCAGCGGAATTTGCGCAAATTTCCCCAGCAAGGTCGCTCAGCCCAGAATTTGAACAAATTTAGGCAACAATCAGTTGCTCTGCCCAGAAATTGCACAAATCTCCTAGGTAGCTACCCAGATCCCAGCCAGAACTGTGCATTTTTATCCAACAGTCGAGCAGTCTCTTGCTTGTGCAGCTGTGTTGACTAGTTCCCTCCGGGATTGAGCAAAACAAACTTTCATGCATGGGATTCTTCTCCCAAGGTAGCATGCAAAACCATCCCTTGTTTCTGGGATCTATGTTTAGCAGTTGGGTTACATGCAAGGAGTAATTCTAAAACCTCCTACCAAGTGTCGCTTCCCCTAGATTCATGGCATGCACACCACAACATTGATGTTATCAAAACTCATCAACCAGACGATGCAAATATCATCCCTCACATCAACCTTGCAACTCTGAAATTGCACATCACATCTAGGAGCAGTCAACACATTCAGCTCAGATGTTTTGGGGTAAGCCCGCTTCCCATGCCTTGTGTTGCATTTCTGTCGCTTTTTGTGTTTTTATTTGTGGGAGTATTGTTTTCTTGATTTCTTTGAACGCTTGTTGTCGTTTACATATATACTAGCTTTTCCTAGCTCTCTTTCAGTTTTAGTTGCTATCTCACTACTGTCGCATGCATGAAACTATTTTGCACAGTCGTTGCCCAAACTGCCTCACCCACATGCATGTTGATCTGTTCGCTGGATCTTTCATTCATGTTTTGTATGCACTATCAATCACTTCTGTTATCACTTAGTGTCGCCAATGGCCATGCATTTACTGTCTTAGTTTCTTTCATTTTCCCGTCAGTGAGTCGAGCCAACCTTGGCCAAGAGTCTGCGTTCACCAAGGTTCCATTGCGCAGTCTGGGAAAGGAAGGCTCACCTTCCTCTCTAGATTTGTGCATTCCTGCCCAACACTAGCCTCTAGGACTGTTTTGCGCATTTCTGGAGGACAGTGGCTACTTTTCCCAAGAAATTGTGCAAATTTGTCCCTAGTCTAGCAGTCCTTCCTAGCTGGAATTGTGCATTGCACAATCCCAACATTTAGTAGCCAAACTGGACTGTGCATTGCATTGTTCCAATAGTCAGCCAGTATCCCAACAACCCATATTGTGCCTTGTGTAATCTTCGCAGTCGGTCTCCCAACAGCCCAACCAAAATTGTGTAACCTTCATGATCATGCACCCAAGTATGTTACAAGTCCGTTCTCATGTTCATTTTGGTTTCTGGCTGACAGATCACTTTCCATGAGTGTTGCCATGTCTCTAGGTATCACAGGTGTTCATCTGCCTCTCAATAGTATAGGTACAATGGTTTCAGGAGATTAGAGACTAAGACACCGTCCAGAGCACACTTGGGGATGTAGTCGATCAAGTGTCCATGGACATGCCTACCCATGAAGACATCAAGTTGTTCATAGACAAGGACTTCAAGATATGACAGCAGAAGCATCATGGTGAGCAGCATCATGAACAGAAGTTGAAGACAGCATACCAAATGCAACGAAGGCAAGAGGAGGGTTGTTGACAACACAGAGGCGGAAAAAGGTTGCAAGCTTAAGCAGGTCCACTGATGATGAAAGAAACTTTAGAGAATCCGGCTATGAAGTGACGGCGCAACATGAAGATCGTGCGAAGGTAGAATATGGAACAAAGGAGTTGCATGTGTTGAAGCAGCAAATCAGGAAGAACATGAAGCTGCACAGACATACGAATGAGTTGCAACAGGAACAGGAACAACAATGGGCTCAACATGCACTGACGGATCAAAGTGTGCCCGTACAAGTTAAGGATCCATCCCAGTAGCTGACACAGAGAAGACATGGTGAGCAGTGTTTTTGATCGCATGCAAGGGATTCAGTAGCATGCATGTCGTTGAGCGAATACAGGCAATCCAAAACCTTCAACACACTCACCAAGGTGAAGACAAGAAGCAAGTCCAACTGGGGCTGAACATGCACTTCAGCAAGTTGATGTGCATGACCACCATCACACACTTGAAGATCAACACAAACACTATGCATCAGTTTGTTGTTGGTTCAACCGTACCCAAGAATACCATGCGCATGTTACAAGACAAGTTGGATGAAGCGGTCGAACAAATGCACCGGTTGCAACAAAGGCAACGGCTCGCTTCAGCAAGATGTCACCATGAGGTGCATGCACACCATCACGAATGACCAAGCTTGGAATCAACTCACCACCTTCACCATCACAAGCATGTCAAAGACTTGGTCTCATCACAGTGAACCGAGTGTTAGTGATGTATTGCAAAGCTTGCTCAAGCCATGTTGTCTCATATGAGTACATGTTCATTGTAATGTTGAGGCATGTCAAGTGTAAGTCAAGTGTCAATGGTTGGATGTAACAGTCATAGAGTAGGTGAAGAGTCATGAGGGTAGTTGAACTGTCACAAAAGGGGAATGTCAAAGGTCACCACACACTTCGCTATAAATAGTCCCTCATAACTCATTGTATAGGCTTTTGGTCAGCCAAGCTTCTATTAAGACTATCTTGAAGAAGGTTTGGACAGTATTATAACGCACCTTAGTTTCTCCACTGCACTGAGCTAGTACATCTCTTTGCAGGAGCAGGCAGCTGTGGCTGTAACGTTCCACTTTTGGGGCTAGAAGGTTTACATGGATGTATTGTATGATTGTGACTTAAACTTCTTTATGTAATAAGAGCCAACACATTTTCATGCATATGATATTACTGTAGTTGGATTGCTTTAATGATATATGTTGTTTAACTTACGTACTTGTGTATGAACTAATTCACATGCAATTATATGAATCTTGTTGTTAACATGTTTCATATGTTGTTAATGTTGTCACCGTCCGTGTCAACTACTCTGCTGGACATCAGAGACACCTTTCACTTGAACCTTTATATAACAATCGCTGCACTTGTCTTGGACTGATCTGTGAGTGGTGTACGTCTTATCTTACCTTATATGATGTGACTGTCGCATCCGAGTGGACTGCTCTGCCGAATATGTGTATGTCCTTTATGTTGTGTGTTCCTAGCCGAGTTGGGATTGATCCCTTTCAACCTGGAACTCACCTTCACCTCCTTCCCCCTTCCAAGTGTTGGAACCTCTCATACACCTTCCTTGACTCACTACATCAGTCACGCCCTTGTTGCTAAGAAAGTTATCCTACTTTCCTCTGTGCGAGATAACGTCCAGGCATTACCTTACAACCTACCGCTGGGACTCCTACACCAAAGGATCTGAGGTCTAATTGGGACTTCTTACCGAGGATATATCCTTGACATGTTGGCACGTCCAGCACTGTCACCATTTCTAAAGCTAGAAGAAGGGCTTGAAGACAAGGAGTGTCCTCTCATCTAGTTTTGAACCTTTGCATATCTTTCATGGAGTCTTGACTCTGCTTCCCCTGAGGTGTGTTGAGCCTCAAACCTACACTTCTTTACACATCCTCCCAGCCTCTTTTTCCTATTCATTTCCTTATTTTGCCACTCATTCCCTCCATCAAATTGCTCAAATCATTGTATTTTAGGACTTTTTACATGGTTTTCTAATTATGCTAATGACTGTGTTTGGTTTATAATTTTGGTTCAAGGTGTTGTTTTCCGCAGCTGATCCCAGTTTCCGCAGCCAATCCCGGATTCCACAGCTGTTTTATTAAATGCTATGTTCCAGGTGTCCTCCGAGAAGAAGAGCCACATGGGCAAGTTCGTGGAACCAAGGACATGGTGTGTGTCCCTCCAGATCATCCAAACCAGTCATCCAAGCCCGTGGTCAACGAGGAGGTAACTTCGGTCAACGGAGGTCATTGGTGGTGGCACGGCTCTGCGTGTTCTATTTTAGAGCACATGAAGAACAGGTGGCATCGTCCTCAGTTATGAAGGTAGTGGGAAACATAATCCAACAGCGGATTGAATGCCCACAATGACCGTTGCCTAAATCCGAGGACGTAGCAAGACTACGTGTTTTTATTCAGGTGTTCGAATTACTTAGATTTCGTTAAGTTAGTTCGCCTTCTTCAGTTATAAATAAAGCGTCTTTGAACGTTAGACAAGTTAGTTGTTAGCTGTTGTTATATACTTTTGAACTCCCACTGTATTTTCCTATTTCATGCATAATATATTAGAAGACTGTTATTCCATTTACGCGTGTGATTGATCTTTGAAACGGCTGGAGTAGGTAGAGGGCCCCTGTTTACTAAAGGCCTGTACAGTACTTTTCATTTCCTGCATTTCGTTTTCTTATTTTATGTATATGCTACCTTTGATTGTTGAGTTTTGATAGCTGTACATACATTTCAAATTTTGCTTGCTTACATTTCTGTACTTTTTCATGACTGATCAGTGTGTTATGCAGGTTTCTTAGGCGTGCCCGGGACAGTTTCTTTCTTTTCTTTTTCATAACTAGTGACACTTGTGATCATCTTGTCTATGTTGCTGACCTTCTTTGTTTTGCAGCCTTTATTTCCTCATTATCACTTAGTCAATTTGCATATTTGCTTTCTGTTTTTAGATATCAAGTTGTTTATCTATTGATGGTTCCTTCTTCATAATTTAATATCTTTATTGAGGACCAAAATATCACTTAACACAACTTGGTTTAGTTATTCAAGAACTCACAATTGCTTGACTTGTTTTTAATTGTTTATCACATGATATATTCAGTTAAAAGGCAAGAGGTTAAGAAGAAGTTAATGTATTTGTGACTAGTCTTTTTTTTAGGTAGATTTACTTTAGTTTCACATTGCTTAATTGTTATTTGACATAGATTTCATTTGCATTTCCTTGCAGCAGCAGAGGCACTGGGCCAATGTCATTAGTCTTTTATTTAATGTCTTTATTTTCTTTTAAGAGTTGACTTCATTTCAAGCTTTCTTGTAGAATACTTTTAAATTGTAAAAAGCACATCACAATCTCACACACTTCACTCACTTTATTTCATTTCCATCACATCACATTAGGAGAGATATACTTGAAAGCAAACCTAAAAAGTTAAAAACGACAAAATCATAAGAAAAAGTTTCCTAACTACATAAAGTACACCTCACTTCATCAGTTTACGAGCCCCGGGTTGACATTTAAAATTTGTAATTTAGACATCACTAAATTGACCAAACACAACCTTTTTCCATTCCAAACCAATGTTGGTAGGAGGTTTCAATGGATTTTATCACAGGTTTACCCAAGTCTGAGGGAAAGAGTGTCATCATGGTGGTAGAGTATGCACACTTTTGTGCATTATCACATCCATTTAAAGCCAATACAATTTCTACTGCATTTATGGAAACAATTCAAAAGCTACATGGAAACCCAAATATTATTGTAAGTGATAGAGATCCCATTTTCACTGGAAATTTTTGGACAGAATTATTTCTTGTCTTGGTACTCAGTTAGCTCATAGCTCATCTTATCATCCTCAATCTGATGGGCAAACTGAGATAGTAAACAAATGTTTGGAAGGATATCTTCGTTGCTTTGTATCTGATAAACAGACACAATGGGTCAAATGGTGGCCTCTGGCTGAATGGTGGTATAACACTTCCTTCCATACAGCAACAAAAATGACCCCATTTATGGCACTTTATGGATATCAGCCACCATCC
>APFE030245233.1:0-13151 GCA_000404065.3 Pinus taeda
TTTTTAGGAACAATTACCAATGGTGAAAGCCACTGGTTATCTGATATTGGATAAATGAAATTCACATTTAAAAATTCTTGTAGTTCCTCTTTAACAATTTCCCTTAAATTTGGATTCATTATTCTCTGAGGTTATCGGATTGGTTTTCCATTTTATTCAGTGTAGATATTATGTATGAAAGTACTAGGATCAATTCCTTTCATGTAAGTGTATTCCCACGCATAAGCAGAGGAATGTTCTTGTAACATTTTTATTAGTTCTTTCTTTTGAAATTCTTCCAGATTATTATTAATATTCAAAGTTCTTTTCTGGAAAGGTTTCTATTAAAGAATTGCCAAATTTTTCCATAGAATGTAAAGATAATTGACGAGATGATATATACTCAATATTACATTGTTCTTGAAAACTTTGATTAGATTCACAATCTGAGGGAGACCCATTATATTCCATTAAATTCAAAATCTGATCTTCTTCACCTATTTGTGAAGTAATAAATATTGGTCGCATATCAATATCATCATCTATCCATTCTTCACTTTCTACCTCTATTGTTGTTTTTAGGATGATATAATGTGAATTTATTTGTTGAACTTCCATCACAAATAAACATATCACCAAATCTACAACTTATAAAAGCATCAATTGTAGCTAACTATGGTCTTACTAAAATCAATGGATGTCCCCCTATTTTATTCTTGGGTGTTAGAATCATAAATTCAACAGGATACACCCAAGAATCTAAGGATACAAATATGTCTTCTAATACACCATAAGGTTTGATAATAGATTTGTCTGATAATTGCAATAATGTAGGTGTATATTGAAGATTAGGAAGTTTCAATTGATTCATAGTTTGTTTACTCAAGATGTTTATTCCTGCTCCTAAATCAATCAATGTCTTTGGAATTTCGACACCATTGATGTGTATTTTCACAATGGGACTTCCTGGATCAAGATATTTCTGAATTGTTGTTCTTTCCATCATGATATCTACAATTTTTCCAACTAACTGAATTCTTTCAACTTCTTTTTTCTTTCTTACTAGTCTTTTAATACTTAACTCCCTGATTGTCTTTGCAAATATTGGTATTCCTTTGATAGCTTGTAACAAATTAATTTTTATGCAAACATTCTTCAATTCATCTATCATATCGTAATCAGGCAATAAAATCTATTTTTCTACCCCTTTATCAATTTTCAATCTTTCAGGAAAAGGTGGTGTTTGAACAGAAACTGGAAGTTGTTCTATAATGGGAGTTTAGTTTATTGGGATATCATTAGAATGTGTAGGGGTGGTTTTTTTTTTATATTTTCCTCTTGATGAAGAGATTTATCTTCCTCGGAGAGATATTCTTTTTTAGATTCCTGAATAACAATTAATGGTGACTTCTTTTCTAATACTCTACCAGATCTAAGTTGGACATTGTTTAGATTTAATGAAGTTATCAACTAGGTTTGGAAATTTTTTCCTTCCACATTGTAAATAGGTTGCGAGTTTTTATTATTATCTAGGTTTGGAAGTGGTTTGGTAGGCAATTGATTTGGTCTTTGAGGAAATGGTAATGAAAGTTGTGGATTTGGATTCTAAGGTTGAGTTGGTTGAACAGGCTGAGGAAAATATTGTGGTGGAAAAACAGGGTAAGGCTATTGATACTAAGGATATTGAGGGTATTTTCCATAAGTATTTTTCCATCCTTTTGTCCAATGTTGAGGCCAATATTTACAAGGCATGGGTGCAATCCAATTTCTTTGTGATGGTTATGAAATTGTTTGTGTTAAAACCTTGAGTCCTATTTGGTTGTGAATTTTGTCTTGGTCTCGTAGTAATAAAATAGAAGGGTTCTACTTTATTTGGTATTACTTCCTCTTGATAAACATATTTAAGACCTATTATTTAATTAAATTCTTTTGTATCATGATTTTCTGAACATATAACACAGGTTTTTACACTTTTCAAGTCAAGAGGGCATTCTCTCAAAGCATGTTTTTTTCTACATTTGGGACAAAAGATAGATAATGCAGCATTTTCAACTTTTTGCTTGTTTTGTACTTTAAGGGTATCTATTTGTTCACTAAGACTCCCCAAAATATATGTTTTAAAATTGTCAAGAAAATTTCCTAATTCATCCCTACTTACTATCCCAATTGTAGATTTATTAATCCTAGACATGACAAGGTCTCTTAGATTTTTCATAGTTCTTGCTTTACCTCTTGAAATGTGTATGCATAACTCACAAATATCTCCAAATGTTGACTGAGAAATATCTCCCTTACTCAGCAAATTGAGAATATCAATCCACTCATCTCTGATGGATTTTAATAAGAGAGCTTTCAAAGTTTCTTCATCTAGATTATGCATTTTAGCCCTTTAACATTATAAGCAAATATTTCAATGAAATCTTCAAGATTTTAATCTTATTTTTGCATCATTTTAAAGACTTCATCTTTAATATTATGGGGCATATAGTAGTCCTCATATTTCTCTAATAATATAGTTTTCATTTGTTCCCATGTTCTTATAGAATGTGCTTCTAATTCCATGAACCATTTTAATGTTGCATCCTTAAGAGTTGTTGGAACCAATTTCAACTTCTGAGTGTCAAGCAAGAAGTCATAAAATCTACACAAGACTTCAAATTCAAAGAGAAATGTTTCAGGATCTTCAGCCCTTAATCCATGAAAATTTGGAAGGATGGAGGGTGAGATATTTTTCATTATGGTTGTAATATCCTCATCGAGGATGGGAAATCCAAAGGATTATGGATCTCCTCTACCACCTCATCTTCCTCTTCCTCCACCTCTTCTGCTTCCTCCACCTCTTTCACCTCTCCCTATTCCCTCCTCCAATCCTAGGTTGATCACCATTCACATTATGTACCTCTCCTTCCCCTTCTCCAGCCATTTTATATTCTTCATATATGGTTCCAAAATTGGATTTTCTAGTTCCTCTTCTAGTTCTTCTGGTCCTTCTATCAATGGTATTTCAAAATAGGTTTCTTCCTCCTCTTCTTCACTAGAGACTTCTAGTTATTTTCTAGAAGTTTCTCTCCATTGAAGATAGAAAAATTACTCCTTCTATTGGGGATGTAGGATCCTCTTCTTCTATTACAACTTCAGTTGATGAAGTTGGTGAATCTCTAGGTTGGATTTCAAATCTAAGTACCTCAGGAAGTTTGTGTTTTCCTGCAGTGGATGGAATATGAGTTTGGGTGGATGGTGTGGCACTACGAGGTTTGTGGTTGGGGTGAGTGATGATGTTGGGATTAAGCTTCTACCTCTACCTACTAATCTACCTCTAGAATCTTTTTCTCTATGCATATCATTTTATTTTATTTTATCTTTTAAAGTAAAAAGGAAAAGACTCCTATATACAATTCCCTAGTAATGACGCCAAAATGTTTGGTAACGTAATTGACCTTAAATTACTTACATGAATTATCAACCAGGGCTAGTAAACTGATGAAGTGTATGTGCACCGTATGTCCTAGAAGAATTTTATTACTCACACAAATTCTAAATTAAATTGAATTATTTAAATGCACAATTCTTTTATGAGTAAATTAGTTATTCCTAGAAAATAAGATTAACTCTACAATGATGATCACACTCTCTTACTTTTAAACGAAACTTTTTTTGCTTATAAAATTCCACATTTTTCTTTGAAATAAAAATCTCACACTCCAACATAAAGGTAAATCAATCTCATACTTGACATAAATGAAAATTAATCTCACACTTTGCATTATATACACACTCATTTGCAAAAATGAAAACTACTATTAATCTCATCACACCTCTATATAAATAGAAATCAAACTTGCATGAAAAAAAATGAAACCAACTCTTACTTAAACACACTCACACTTGCTTAAATTAAAGATCACACATGCTTGAAATTTAATCTTTAAATTCTACGAATAAATCCATTTTCTCTAAGAAAGATAAAGTTTTGTCTATTTAATTGAAATGTAAAACTATGTCATTATTGCTATTATCTATCAATGTGCATCCAAAATATCTGAAGAATATAAATGATTAGTAGAATGGTCTCGAATTACACCTAAAATAAATCGAAAATGCAATTACTCAATTCAATAAACAGAAATCTATGGAAAATATAAAGCTAATTCCTAACTGCTAAAACAAAATAGAAATCCTTACTGTCTTGAGGCGGCCCTCCCCGAGAAGTAGGCAATCACTATGCTATTGATCAACCACTTAACCACGCATGAATGCTTACTGAGAAAATGAAATGATTCTTTTAAAAAACAAAGTATTAATAACATAGTTTTATCCTTGATGTTGCATCCTTACTATCACTGTTTTCATTTGTGCCGAGAGGCATATTTATAGAGCTCATGGAAATTAATTGTTCAGAGATATATGCCTAATCCCTATCAACAAAAACTAAATTTAACTTGAAAATATAAGATCACATAATTCTCTCATTATTTTCTATTATCAAATAAAATCATGAGGCATAAATCTCATTCTCACTCGCTTGTTGCCGCCTATGGAGGTTGACTTCGCCTTTGACCACATTACTAGGACTTGTTTCCATCAATCTGGTGCATGAGAGTAGGATGAAATCATTGAGTGCATCAATTACCACCTACCCATATATTTCGCTTCCCAGCTGGCACCTTGGAACCTGTCAAACCACAGACTTGGCCACAGAACAGTGTATTAGCTGCAGAATCATTGGAATTCGGTAGCTAAGGTAAACATTAAACTGAATAATAAAGAACATTATAATTTTCTGAAATAAAATCCAATTGTAGACTTGCCATGTCATAGTTCCTATAACTTGATGCCCAATGTGTTATTATGAAGATCAAAAAGAAATAGATGGGGT
Organism: Pinus taeda; assembly: GCA_000404065.3. NCBI lineage: Eukaryota > Viridiplantae > Streptophyta > Pinopsida > Pinales > Pinaceae > Pinus > Pinus taeda. The sequence goes on from APFE030245233.1 coordinate 4,856, forward strand.
GAAAAAGGATGTCAAAAAGAAGCAATTGTGAGGTTCAACGAAACACTCCAAGTAAAAAGGAAAAATCCAAGTCAAATGGAACACATATAAAGCATCAAAGAACTACGAAGAGGACCATTGAATGATGGTTGAATTATAACTTGATGTTTATCATATCTTTTGTTTGTTGATCTTTGAAGCAAATGTATGGAATATTGTGAATATTGTATCGAGTTGTGTTTATAAAGCTCCATAAGTAGTATGTTTGTCATGTTTTCAACATTTTTATCTTGTCATAAGAGTCATAGAACATAGAGGACGTTCTTCCCCCAATGAGGAGGGGTTTGTAATAGCCTCGAGTTAAATTTCCATGTAAATAAATAATGTATGGAAATTATAAAAGCAAAAATAAAACCAAGGTCATGGGACATGTATTCCAAACAAAATGAGGGGAAAAACATCACATTAATATCCACTTGTGGTTAATTATTTATTGGCTATGGAAATTGGCGTTGGTGAGAGGAAAAAGGAAATAAATTCCAAATTAATTCTTACAGGCCAGCAAGGACATGAGGTAAATATGCAAAAGAATTAAAGGAAAATGAAAGAAATTCCACTTCATAAAGTGGGGAAGAGGAAGAGACAAGAAAATGATAAATATAGTAAAATAATATGTATGCCAGGGAAATGAAGAAAAATAAAAGAAAAGAAAAATTGAGAGAGAACATTCTAGCATTCTCTTAGGAAAAAAAGAGAGGAAAAGGAGAGAGAACACTACAACAACAAAAAAACACATAACAAGGGAGAACACTAGAGCACTTGGGCACAAGAAAGAAAGAGACAAGCAAATAAAGCAAACAACACAAGAGAAAGAACATCCAACAATAGGATTTTTGTAGGTATTAGTGTGCATATTTTATTATCTTGTTGGGATTTGAATGCATGGTTCATGCCTTGGTTTGTTGTTCATTTTTTCTATCATTTGCATGGAGATCTACTTGGATTGATAATCATGTACATCCTTTCCTTATGGCATTTCCTTGATAGCCATGATGTAGTGGGTTCCTATTTTGGTTGGGATATAGATGCCAATAGATATCTGATCCTAGTTGAGGTGGTCTAAGGAAAATCCCAAGGGTTGAGGTTGGAGATGGTTTTATTCGAAAATCCATTGAAAGGTGGGTGAGACAGGAAAATTCCTATGGGTATGGTGAATAAATTCTAAGGCATCCAATATTGTATTATTTTCGGTGATTTCTACACCTGGTATGAGGTGAAATCATTATGGCTTGAGGGTGGGGGTGGTTTTCCTTTGGATTCCTTGTTTGGTTATGTTTTGGTTTATCCCGTGTAATCCCAAATTCAGGCTTGGAATATGGCATGGGGATGATTGGGTGGAAAGAAAGATTTGGTTCAGCCCAATCTATGGTTGGGTGGATCGTGGAAGCCCCTGACTTGGTTAGTATTATGTGTATGTTAATATGTTGTGTTATTTAATGAAAATAAATGAGCACCAATTGTTATTAATGTGTTGATTATGTGATGGTTTGTCATGGCTTCATTCTGGTTCAATTTTGGGTATAGGCATGGTATATTTCTTATTATATGAAAATCTCTTGTTATTGATCTATTCCATGGATAGACTAACTCTTGGTTATTTCATATGGATGCATGAGCTAATTTGTGTTTTATTGCAGCTAGTATGAGAGGGAAACAATCTTTCTCGATAAATTTCTGATAAAACTAATGAAAACAATGAAAAAACTATGCATCCATGACTTATAGGTAGCATGGTCATGAAATATTTGTAAATTGAATAAAATGTGCATGGAAAGTTAGACACCATTTCCGTAACTACATCTTGGAAGTTGGGTCATACATAGTAACTCTCAACTCATGTTTACCCTGATAAGTATGTTAAAGTGAGTAAATGTGGGGTGGGGCATTACACCCTTTATGCTGACATGTCCTGTAGTGACACATGGTGTCTTTCTATATGCTGAGAAGAGATGACATTTAAATAATTTATGATGTGGCTTGAGAAGTCATCAAGGTGATCTAGCATGTAGCATAGCTAGGGGGTATTATGGGGTACAGAGGGAGGTACCTAAGGGAATAATGTAATAATGTGACAGGCCATAGTTAACAAAAAAGTGGTTAACCCACATCATGTAAGGGACCACAAGTAGTTAGGAATAATAAGCCCATTGTATTAGATGTATAATATTGAGAGACCCGTGGTATTGTATGTATGAAGCCTATATAGAGGCTTGAGACTCCCCATTGAGAGATGTCAAGGATTATTGTATTGACAAGCATATGTCTTGTGGAGTATTCTCCTTCCTTAAGGAGTGATTCTATGGTGTTTCCCTACCTCAAGGGTTTGATATTAATAAGGATCTGATGATTCTATATTTGTTCTTGCATTTGTATTAGGATTATTTTCAATTATTGGGCATATTTGTGTTTTTAATAAATTTGCTGGTAAGATCTACTATAAGTGTTACTAGAGCTTCAGAAATACTTCTTTATTGATATCAAAACCCTTGAGGTAGGGTAACACCATACAGTGACTCCTTAAGGAAGGATAACATTACATAAGCCATATTCTTATCAATACAATAACCCTTGACATCTCTCAATGGGGAGTTTTTAGCTTATATATAGGCTTCATACATACAATACCATGGGTCTCTCAATACTATACATATAATACAATGGGCTTATTATTCCTAACTACTTGTGGTCCCTTACATGATGTGGGTTAACCACTTTATTTATTAACTATGGTCCATCACATTATTACATTATTCCCTTAGGTACCTCCCTCTGTACCCCATAATATCCCCCCTAGGTATACTACAGTTTCTAAGTCGAGAAATATTGTGAGTTCACTTAGCCATACACTTACTAACCCAAATGCTTCTAATGGTTAAGTGATGATGCTTGAGACACATTGACTTATGAGGATGCAACACTAGGAGAAAACACACAAATAACAAATAATACAACATGACAACGCAAGGGGGCTTGAAATGATAGCTAGCGTATGCTCCAAAATCAACATAGGAAAAAAATTGGAGGGTCGTTGTTGCAGCAAAAATGGGATTCTAAATGGAATATTCTAGAGATTCTATAATATTAGTAAATTAGATTTAATCTTAATCTTGGTCATACATGAGATTGTTCAAGTAATGTGGTTGTGAGGATTAAGGAGATTAGTTGCTAATATTTGGGATATTAGTTGATAGGATTTAGGAGATTAGTTATCTCTCTCTAAGGATAAATAGGACAAGTTGGGAGAAGTTGAATACACACTTTTTCTACACCAAGAAGACTCAAGAATTTAGATATAGATCGGATGAGTAGATTTAGAGCGTAGAAGAGGATCTGAGGTCAAGAAGTAAGCCACAGTAAATTCCATATAGTTGTACAAATTCAATAGATACAAATCTGTATAATGGTATGGATAGGGTTGAATAGTGTTATGCAATAGCTCAAGTAGGTAGATTCTCAGTTGTCTAACGAAAAAATATATTTAGTAAGTGTAGACTTGATCCTTTGTGTATACCATGTTGTTATTAGTTTCACAACTTGTGGAGTTTTCCATATAAGCTTGGAATATCTAAATAAGAAACTTATTTGAAGGCGTAATTATTTGTGTATCATGTTTATTCTTTCATTGTTAATACTCTAGTTATATATATAATTGTTGCATGTTCAGAAATATTTATTTCTATGGTTAAATAAATTCATATCCAGTTTATTTAATTAAGAGAAATGTTGAGCAACAATCACCTAGGCCTTGAAAATTTACAGTTTCTCATTGACGATGAAGTATTTTCTAATGAATACATGGAGTTCAAAGTTAAGCGACTCACAAGTGGGAAATATAAGGAAATTTTAAGGCTACCAAGTCTAAATAGTTAAAACTAGAAGACATATTCCCATCCCTTGCATACATAAGTTCTTCAATTTAGCAGTGAAGCAGGGTTTCCCTAAACCTTAGACATAACGTCTCATTGTACCCATTTTCAAAAGTGGGGATAAAAAATAATTCCCTCTAATTATAGGAATATTGTGATTATCCCCATTTTAGGTAAGTTGTATGGAATTATTTTGGAAAGGAAAATTAGTCTATGACTAGAAAGCCACAAAAATTGATCTAAAATCTAATCTAGGTTTAGGATATATCATTCAACTTGGACAATCTTGTTACTCTTAAAGCACTGTGAAGGAATGTTGAAATAATAAAACAAATCCCTTGTGTTGTTTCATTGATTTTAGAAAATCTTTTGGCATGTTACCTAGGGAAAACCTTTTGAATAGATTGGAAGAGATAAAGGTTATTTTTGAGTTAGGGGATGTTACGACAAGATTGTATGAGAATGTTATCACGAAGTTTAGGAACATTGAGTTTTGGTCTAAAGAAATTAATTGCAATATCAATGTCAAACAAGGTTTCCTTGTCCCCTACCCTTTTTGGCATACAGATTAACAAGTTAGAATATTGTTTGAATGAAGTACATTGTCTTGGTGCAAATCTAGCTGGTATAGTCATCATTCTTCTTCTTTAAGTGACGATATTGTTCCTATGGCAAAGAGTTTGTATGTTTTGCCAAGAAACTAAGAATATTCTGATATTTTTGCCCCAATACATTTATGACTAATAGTACTAACAAAATGAAATTCATAATAATCAAATCCAACAAGATCACCAATGACACTTTCGTTTATGACAACAACTTGGAGTAGTGCCTTCATACAATATCTTGGAATTTATATTCATCACAAGATCAAATAGAATTATAGCATTGAGGAAATGATAACTAGAGGGTGGAAAGCTTACTATGGGCTTGAAATTAATTGTAAATCAATGAATCTTTGGATGATTAAAAAAAAAAAAGCTCCTCCATAAGACTCTAATTATTCTTGTTAATTATATGGATGTGAAGTTTGGGGATACAATATCTCTAGAGAATCATGGAAAAAAATATATGAGATAAAAAATAATTGTATAACTTAAATTTTCAAAATGAATGGAAATACACCCTACCTTATCCTCCTCTTAGAAGCAAGTATTTCCACATTGATAGCATGGTTATGACTAGGTACCTAATGTATAAAAACAAGTTAAACGACATGGAAGATAAGAGGCTTCCAAAAAGTTTTTCAAACTCTAGCCAAGACTAACTCTGACTCAAGCAAGGATGGCATAAGAATGCCCTATCTTGGCTAAACTATTGGGGAATAAAGGAATATATAATATTGCATAATAGAATCATATTTAAAATATTAATTACGTCAAAATTTAAAGATAAATTAGTATAATAAAGAATAAGAGGGAAAAACAAATAAATGAAGATGTTATAAGGATATTATCAGCCCTAATCTAGAATATCAAAGTATCTCTCTAACTTGACTAGTGTAAAGAAGAAAATAAATAATGCTAAAATAAAGGAAAATTCTCATGACCTTCATAGTGAAATTAGAAATTCATTAGTTTTTTGCTACTTCAAGGTCCTTTTGGGACGATCTCTTAGAATGCTTTATAAGCATATGTTTCTGTAATTATACTTTCTCATACGTGGATGTGGGCAGATCCAAGTGAATGCACGTGTCTAGGTGTGTATATGCAAAATGTGTTTTCTTTCAAATATGAATGTAAGTATGGGTTTATTTTCATAGGAATGAATACATACAATATATACATATATATATATATATAATATATATTAATATATATATTATAAATATAATATAATATATATATATATATATATATATGTATATATATATATATTCTCAAAGCCATTTGGATAAAACAAAATGTAACTTTGTAACGCTAAGAAGGTTAAAAATTAAAAATATTTTCTCTTATAACGTCAACATATACCTAGATTAGATCTCAATTTCAAAAAAAAATGTTAAACTACCAATCTTCCTAACCTTTTAAGTCAACAAAAATATGGTGATCTAAGAACACATCTCTTAATATTATTTGAGCACAAAATTAAAATTATAAAATTCCGGTAATTTCTTACATTTCTAATTTCTAATACACCAACTTTAATTTCGGTAAATATTATTAATCATCCTTATATATATATTATATAAGCATCTACCACCATCATCTATATAATATTATTTAATAAATTTGATTAATATTATTAAAAAAGTCCAACATTTTTAAAATTCAACATAGATATTGAAATTAACGATTATGCAAGTTTTATGAAACCAATCCACGAGTAATTTTTTATAACAGTAAAAGAATTTGGATAATTTAGTGATTTACAGTGTAAGAAACTCTTACAATATTTAATCACTTAATTATCCGTACTACTTTCAAATGTTATATAAAAATAAAATTATCGTACTTTTCCTTTCAATGTATATAAAATAAAAATTAAACTATATATATATATATATATATATATAATATCTATATATATAAATTAATGTTTATGATTTTATAAATTATATAAATATTTTTACGCGGAAGGTGATTTTTTTTTAATTGGTTAGGTAAGGTATTGCTTATTTTTTTTCATTTCCAAATTTCTATTTGACATTTGTCCTTCTATTGATTTGGCATGGGTCAAGTTTAACTTAAGCAAAAAAAATACAAGTCTTATTCTAAAATGAACAATTTTGCTAAATAAAATTTGCTTTTATATAAATAAATGTTATAAATAATAATGAGGAACTTATTAGAATTGGAATAATCTCAAATCCCTAGGAAATTGGTGGGTGGAGAGTCATGTGGCACGAATCTAATTTTTTAATTTATTAAAAGTAATGGACCATTTTGCTAAATAAAATATGCTTATATATAAATGAATTTTAATAAATATAAATGATGAACTATCAATGGAGGAACTTATTAGAATTGGAATAATCTCAAATCCCTAGAAAATTGGTGGGCACAAACCACCTGGCACAAATCTAACTTTTTTAATTTATTAAAATTCAATGCAACCTAGCAAACTTTGTAATACACTGTAGTCATTGATTAACATTATAAGCTTATGCTAAAAGAAGAATACATATATTCCTTTGCATATATGAGCTAAATAACACATAATATCTCAGCACCAATCAGCATACAAAGATACACACACCGAGCTAAAAGTGAAACAGAAAGAAAAGAACATAAGAAGAAATCGACCTCAAATTCATAAATGTAATAGTTGGGTATTTCTTGTTTTTAATATTGTGCTAACTAATATCAAGGCACCCATTTTCTCACTGTGGGTCTCTTGGAGGTCCACATTAACCAGTTATGAATTCATCCTTATCAATAACTATGAGGTGGATGGTAAGGATTTAACCTCCATGAAATATTCTATAATTTTCATAGTAGTATACACAAATCAATTATTGAGATTTATCTCCAAAGTGGATATGTTTTTTATCCGTTTAATTAAATTAATTAATTAAAAAAATGGTATATGAATAAGTGTCACATGAAATGATTTATGATTTTTTGGGAATGTAGTATTGATTAGTCATAGTAAAGCCCATGAATTATAACAAAGCCTATTTAATATCTAACTAAAATTAAGTATATTTTCTTTAATTCTCTTTGAATTTGAATCTATAACATTTACCAAAAAAACAATCATTCTAACGTTTATATATATTAATATATTTATATATATAATAATATAATATTAAAATTTCTCTCCTTTATATTATACTTTGTAACGGTTGTTTTATATATATATATATATATATATATTAATTCTCATCCTTTATATTTACACTGTGTACGGTTTTAATAATATTAAATCTCTCCTTTATATTTATACTTTGTTAATATGGAAATTGAGATTATAAATTTCTTCATTCCCACATACAAAACAAATATATGTATAACAATTCAGTAATATGAAAATTTTCCAAACTATAAATGCATATTATATATTTAGTAGATACTCCTTCAAATCAAGAATGAGGAGTGTTTAGTTATTGTTTCAAATTAGAAATGGGGAAAATGTTTACTCACTCATTATTATGATTTCTTATCAGTAATTATTAGGTGGATGGTAAGAACTTAACCTCTATGAAATATTTTATAATTTTCATAGTAGTATACACAAATCAATGATTGAGTTCTATCTCCAAAGTAGTTGTGTATTTTTTGTACTTTTAATTAAATTAATTAATTAAAAAAATGTTATATGAACAAGTGTCGTATGAAAAGAGTTATGTTTTTTGGGCAATGTGTCATATGAAATGAGTTATGGTTTTTTGGGCATGTAGTATTGATAAGCCATACTAATGGCCCAAGATATTATAAAAAATTCTATAT
>APFE030245236.1:0-11000 GCA_000404065.3 Pinus taeda
AGCCATGAAAAAAATATTTATAAACAAATCCCTAACTTGATACATATATTCTATCAAAAATTAATTATTTTAACTTTATGCGTTTTTAGTTATTAACAAATGTTGTTTAGCTTTTGGATTTGTAACGTGTACGTATTCAAATTCAAACTTTAACCCGGTCACTGAAAACATGTAAAAACTAGAGATCAATACCTAATCGTTTATAAAAATGAAAATCTTATTATTTTAACTTATTCTTTTCTCACCCAATTATGTACTTCATAGATTAGGTTGTAATGCTAGCATCATTCTTTAATCGATAATAAAAATTTAATTAATTATTTTAATAAATCATTTTTTTATAATAATAAAATTTAACTAATTATTTAACTCATTTTTTTTTTCTATCCAATTATGGTATTTCAATATGTTATTTTATATGTAGGGTGTAATTCTAACATCAATTCTTTAATCAATAAATAAAAATCTAATTATTTAACTCAATCTTTTCGGCACCCAAATAACATCATTCTTATCAATAATAAAAAACTAATTATTTTAACTCAATCTTTCTCACCCAATTATATACTTCCATATCATATTGTTATGGTGTATCATAACATTATTTCTTTTTCTCACCATCTTAAACCAATCTTTTCTCAACGAATTATGTACTTCATATGAAAAATATGGTGTAAATCAAAACATCATTTTTTTTCTTACCCATTACATATTTCATAGTTAATGATGTAAACATAACATCAACATGTTAATCAATTATTTTAACTAATCTTTTCTCAATCCAATAAAAAAAAAAAAAAAAAAAAAAAAAAAAAATGTACTTCATATGTTAAAATCTTTTCTCACCAATTATGTACTTCATATGTTAAAATCTTTTCTCACCCAATTATGTACTTCATATCATATGTTATAGTGTAATCATAACATCATTCTTTTCTCGCCCATTTTAACTCAATCTTTTCTCAACGAATTATGTCATATAATAATAATTATTTTAACTTAATCTTTTCTCATCCAATTATGTACTTCATATGTTAAAATCTTTTCTCACCAATTATGTACTTCATATGTTAAAATCTTTTCTCACCCAATTATGTACTTCATATCATATGTTATGGTGTAATCATAACATCATTCTTTTCTCACCCATTTTAACTCAATCTTTTTTCAACGAATTATGTCATATGATAGGGTGTAATCATAACATCATTTTTTTCTTACCCATTTACATATTTCATATGTTATGATGTAAACATAACATCAACACGTTAATAATTATTTTAACTTAATCTTTTCTCATCCAATTATGTACTTCATAACTTCATATGTTAATGATGTTATAGTGTAATCATAACATCATTCTTTTCTCACCCATTTATGTATTTCACATGTTATGATGTAATGATAATATCAACATGTCAATAATTATTTTAACTCAATCTTTCTCACCCAGTTATGTACTACATATGTTATGGTACATCATTCTTTTCTTACCCATTTTAACTCAATCTTTTCTCAACCAATTATGTACTTCATATGCTATGGTGTAATCATAACATCATTTTTTTCTCACCCATTATGTATTTCATATGTTGTGATGTAAACATAACATCAACATATCAATAATTATTTTAACTCAATATTTTGTCGCCCAATTATATACTTCATCATATGTTATGGTTAATTATAACATCATTCTTTTCTTACCCATTTATGTATTTCATATGTTATGATGTAATCATAATATCAACATGTCAATAATTATTTTAACTCAATCTTTTCTCTTTTCTCACCCAATTATGTACTCATACTTTATATGTTATGGTATAACCATAACATCATTCTTTTCTCACCCATTTACATATTTCATATGTTATGATGTAAACATAATATCAACATGTCAATAATTATTTTAACTCAATCTTTTCTCACCCAATTATGTACTTCATATGTTATGGTGTAATCACAACATCATTCTTTTTTCATTCATTTATGTATTTATGTATTTCATATGTTATGATGTAATCATAATATCAACATGTCAAAATTTATTTTAACTCAATCTTTTCTCACCCAATTACATACTTTATATGTTATGGTGTAATCATAACATTATTCTTTTCTCACCCATTTATGTATTTCATATGTCATACCCAATTGTTTCTCACCCATTTATGTATTTCAAGTTATGATGTAATCATAATATCAACATATCAATAATTATTTTAACTCAATCTTTTCTCACCCAATTATGTACTTCATTCTTTTCTCACACATTTATTTATTGCATATGTTATGATGTAAACATAATATCAACATGTCAATAATTATTTTAAGTCAATCTTTTCTCACTCAATTATGTACTTCATATGTTATGGTCTAATCATAACATCATTCTTTTCTTACTCAATTATATATATCATATGTTATGACGTAATCATAATATCAACGTGTCAAAATTAAAAGAAATTTTAAAAAAATATTCCATATGTTATGATGTAATTAGTCAAAATAAAAAGAAATTTAAAAATTAGCATTTTTAATTTTTAATAAAATTAAATAAATTATTATTATTTTTAAATATTTAAAATAAATATATATTAGAATATATTTAAAAATATATTTTTTATATTAATATAATATATATATTTAATTTATTTTTTTTATTGAATATTTATAGGAAATCAAGTATAGGTATTAATGGTAATCAACAAAATTAAAAGAATTTAAAATATATCATTGTTGAAAATTTTGGATGAAATTAAAGAATTTATTTTAAAAAATATTTTAAATAATATATATAGAAATATTTTTTTTTATAAGTAGAATATATTAAAAATATATTTTTTGATTAAAAAATATTTTATTTTTTATTTGATCTTTATTTTTTTTATATGCTTAAATTTATTTTGTTTTATTAAATATTATAAAATCAAGTATAAATAAAAATATCAAATTTATTCTGTTAAGGTGTTTTTTTAGCCTAGTTCAAAAGGATATAAACTTGTTTTATTGAATATTATAAAACCAAGTATAAATAAAAATATCAAATTTATTTTGTTAAGTAGTTTTTTAGCCTAGTCCAAAAGGGATGTTGTAAGTTTATTGTTAAACTTATTATAACAAGAGTCATTTGGTAAGAAGTGACATTGCTACCACTTGGCTTTTATTATGTATATGATACAAATTAATAAATTCAATAATGGATGATGTATAATACAAAACATGAGATGGAATGTTGTTAGCATATTCTCCCCTTGAAGTTTAAAGGGACAAAACGTTCTTGAGAAGAAACTAGAGCTGGCTTTGTGTTTACCATAGGAGGTGGTGAAGCGTCGGGAAAAATGAGATAAATATGTATCATCACCTGCTAAGCATATCACGAGAATGTTGTTAGCATATTCTCCCTTGAAGTTTGAAGGGACAAAACGTTCTTGAGAAGAAACTAGAGATGGCCTTGTGTTTACCATTGGAGGTGGTGAAGCATTGGGAAAAATGAGATAAATGTATCATCACCCACTAAGCACCACGCTTTTTTCTAGTTTGGTTAATTGTAACGTTTGAGCTATGACAACCTACACATAATTTCTACCATGCTTTTCTCTTCTTTGGTTAATTACAATGTTGAAGTTGTCACAACTACAAATAATTTCTTCATCATGACCATCATATCCATTTTGTTTCTTCATTATGTTGAATGTGGCTCAAAACTCAACTCTCTCAATATTTAACAATAAATTGCTAATAAAATATCATTTTCTTAAAATTATGGATTTTAGTATATATATATAATATATACTATATATATATACTATATATATAATATATATATATAAAGGCGTAAAGGAGATGGTTTAATATAATATATTCTAAAAACAAACATTTTTAAACGAATATTCTTAAAGTAATCTTTAATGGGTACTCACATTATATAAGTAGAGGCAATAAAAGCGTACAAGAGTTTATCTATATATATATAATATAATAATATATATATATATAATATATATTATATAATATAATATAAATTCTAAAACAAACCATTTAAACGAATATTTAAGAAAAGTGTCTTTAAGAGGGTGCCTAAAATATATGAAAGTAGAGACATATAGTAAATTAAATAGTAAAAGCGTGAAAATAGATAATTTAATATATAAATTTCCAAAAACTAAACAAATATTTAGTGAATATAACTCTCAAAAACTAAACAAATATTTAGTGAAGTGTCTTGGGTGCCCACAATATATATATTCGGAGAAAAGAAAAAAACTAAACAAATATTGAGTGAAGTGTCGTGGGTGTCCATACTAAGTGTCTTGGGTGTCCACACTATATATATTGAGAAAAGAAAAAAGAAAAAAGAAATATTTTCATGCATTCTATGTATTGTCTATGTGTCTATGTGAAAATCTAGAAAGTATTTATATATAATTTTTACGATTAAATGACATTTATATAAATTTTTACAATTGCAAACTAGACCTTGTAAATTCAAGTTTATTAACCAAATAAATCTATATATAATATATATAATATAATATATATATATATATATATATATATATATAATATATATATATATATAGAAGATAATGTCAAAATTACAATCCAATGAATGAAGTCAAAGAATAAAATCTAATAAATAATTTATCTAAGTAAAAATGTTCCTTTCCTAATAAAATCATTTATCTTAAATAAAAATGTTTCTAAATGTTTCTTGCCTAATTTCACTACTAACAATACGTCGAGCACCTACACAAACAAGTCAACAATTGATACTCATGATCCACACAAACCTGTAGAAATAAAAGACCAGGAAGGAAAAAGCATAAGTCATTATAGTTCATGATCCACACAAACCTATAGAAATAAAAGACCAAGAAGGAAAACGCATAAGTCATTATAGTTTGAATTATAATTAGTTAAATACTAGTATTGAAAGTGGATACGAGATCCAATTTATGAATAGAAATAGGAAGGGTGGCCACTATATATTGAAAAAAAATAAAAAAAATTCAAAAGTAAGGCAAGTATCACCCGAGAGTAACGAAATAAAACTGTGTGGTCGTAAAAAATAAAAAAATTCAAAAGTAAAGCAAGTATCACCCGAGAGTAACGAAATAAAACTGTGTGGTCGTCTTTAGGAAATTAATGGACACTACAATTACTATTTTGGTACTACTTTCAAGAGCATCCCCATCAAGCCATTCCAACTATTCATATTCACCAATAACCATAAGATTCTTAAAAACAAGAAATAACCATAAGATTCTTAAAAACAAGAAAGAGCAACTAGCATATTTTTATATAATAGCACAAAAATTTATATCAATTAATTTATAAATTAATTCCATAAAATAATAAAAAAATAGGTTCATCTTTACAAATAAGAATATCACAAAAATTTATATCGATTAATTTATAGATTTTATTCATAAATATAAAGAAATGTGTTCTTTGAAGACCAAATAACTCGCCCTAAACGAAATGTGTTCTTTGAAGACCAAATAACTCGCCCTAAACGCATATGATACAAAATTGAATGCTAAAATATGTTTATACAAAATCGTTGTTGGAATATGGGCGTTCAAACTTCATAAATGAGAGTTAACACAAAGATTTCGATAGTTAACAAAAAGAATTCGATGTTCTTACCAATATACATACTAATTTTAAAACAAAGAACCTTATATATATATACTCGAGTTTGGAATGGGCTAGGGTACATTTCAACTTTGAATCTAAATCGGTAATGATTTGAATACCGATTGAATGGTTTGATTTTAATGACTGGTTAGTTGTCAGAAATACATTAAAGGTTTATTTTTTATTATGAAAAAACATAATTTTAAAGATTTTCATTTATGTTTCCAAACATAAAGCATTAGAATATAGAGAAGACAACATATGATCAAAGTAGGCTCATGAATATATCCATTATATCAAAATGGCACTCAATGCACTGTCCAATACATATATGATAAAGAGATCAAAACAAAAACACATAACCAAGGAGGATCTAAATGTCTTCTACAACAAAAGTAAACTGTAAAACATCGCTAGGCACCAGTACTAGCCACTCTATCCTTATATGTTGCCTTTATTTTCTCCTATGATTGATCCATAGCCTCATAAATGAAGCTCATAGAGAATCTTTTCCCATCCACCAACCACAACACCCTAACAAACTGGCTAGGGCTCTGGCTCAGTTGGATCGACCAAATCAGATTCGGTCCAGCCGAATTTTAAAACACATATATATATATAAATAATATATAAGAATCTATAATATATATTATTATATATATATATATTATAATAATAAGGGCTCGATTCAATGGCTTGGGACCTTGCATCATTATGCTTGGTTTGTTAGTCTTAAGGATGTGGTCTAATGGCTAGGTGCAGAGGTTTGGTCTCCACAAGTTTTGCGGTCCACTCCTAGACAAAGCTATGTACGTCTGATATTTTCAAGTGCGTTTTTTTCCTTTTAAAGAAAAACTATGCCTGGTTTGTTATATCACAAACTAAATGAACATGACAATCTTGTGTTGATTCTACCAAACTAGTTTGTTATGTAAAATGCCAACACATTAAAATTATGAGAACTAATACGGGAGAGCAGCAGTGCCCAACTTTCATATAAACAACTCAAAAGGAAGGCTTGGGACTAGTTTTTATTTTTCACCTGAAGAAATCACACCTAGAACAACTCTAAGGTGTACATAGTCTTGCTCAGCATTGGACCACATTCTCGCGACTAGGACAAATTAAACATGCGCCCAAGCCAGTAGTGTCAATCATAAACATAATTAAAATATTACAACACCAACACATTATAATTAAAATATATGATAACCAATACAGGAGGGTGGCAGTGCCCAAAAACAACTCAAAAGGAAGGCCTGCGACTAGTTTTTATTTTTTCACCTAAAAAAATCACACCTAAAGTAGCTCTGAGGTGTACATATTCTTACCCAACATTGGACCACGAGACTTGTGGGGACCAAACCTCCTCACCTAACCGTTGGACCACATCCTCGGCATTGGAACAAATTAAACATGCACCCAAGCTAGTAGTGTCAATCATAAACATAATTAAACAGTAACCAACATAATACTGCTCACACTAGTGTTAGTGATTATGATCTACCCTTGCACTAACCAAATATAAATTAACAAGTTGGGCAAATCACACTTAGCACCCTATCACAAAGGCTCAATCTACTCAAGAATTTGTGGAAAACAGTTTTATGAATTATGTACAAACAACCCATAATAGGTTGCTGATTAGAATCAAACAGGAAATCAAACACGAGTGGAATAAAAAAATTTAAAAGGTCAACTTTAGACAACCCACTTCTCACAATATTTATCTCCTACAAAATCAACTGTTTAAAAATATATTATAATTATATATATATATATATATATATATATATATATATATATATATTTCACAATAAAAATACACTGGACATGAATACTATTCATCATACCAATAATTCAATATAAGTAATTAATTTTAACACGAAATCAAGTTTTAACAAGAATATACTAGAAATTGCACTAAGAGGTGCAAAGGAACGCCAATAGGAGTGGGGGAATGTGGAAGGAAATAATCATGTGAAATACATGGAAAATGAAATACAATCAAAATTTGAGTTTCTATATATCTTCTATAGAATGTAGTGGGAGGTTAAATTTAAGAAGAAAACTACACTAACTTAAATGTCCCAAAACAATGGAAATCCTTGTAGGGACAAGGTACATAATAGAGGAGTTCATTTTTTGGGGGATTTTTAAAAGGCATGAAATAAATTTTGAACATAAATTAGAGTTCATAAGGGTTGGGAGGACGCATTCAACGCTACTAAAAGTGATTGTTTTAATAGAAAAGGTTAAAATGAATTGATGACATTTGAACTTGGTGGACATGTCTATGATAGATCATGGCTCGCTTGAAAGGAGGCAAATGTTCTTTGTTGTTACACCTAAGAGTTTAGTTGCAGCATCATCGAAAACGACGACATTTTCTAGATGGTCAGTGTCTTCATGCAATTCAAGATGGAGTACATAGCAATAGTCACATCCAAGGATGGAACCGTTGTATTTCATGTAATGCAACATGTTGTTGGATCGTTGGACAACCTTTTACATGCATTGCATCCCATAAATTCTAAGAGGGCATGCAAGGAAGTAAAAATTTTCCATTTTAATTATTGTTGCAGTAGCACAATGACAATCCATGGAGTTGGGTTATCATTTGAATCCACACTCACTCCTATAATCCTCTTGGGCATGATTCTCTTTTTCTCTTGTGAAGTATCCTAAAAGGTGACACAGGGTCCTCCAAATGTCATTGAAACCCCAAACCTATGAGAAAATGCAAAATGCAATAGCCATAACAGCTCTAAACACCCCAAGATACTTTGATATCATCAAAGGCAATAGATGTGGCCATGACAACCTTAACACCATTGGCATGTGAATTCTTACTGAAATCAAAGTAATCCCAAACCTCTCCTTCAGTTTCAGGACATTGGACCAAAACCTCGCAAACATCATTGGAATTATTGTAATCAAAATCCTTCAAAACAACCTTCAAGACCTTCATATCAAGTTCACCTACCTAAATCAACATGGATTCTATGGCCGCAGCCATTTCAATGAGAAGAGACGGAATGAAGAGTTGTCATCATAAAAATGTAACTAACGTCGAGACTAGAGCCGAAGTACAATGGTGTGTCGCATTTAAAGCTGCATTTTCATTTTCTTTTTTCTATGACTTCCGCAAACTTCATTTAGAGTTGGTTACGGTTAAACAAACCTAATATATATATAATTTTCAGTTTATTCATGTAGATGATTGTGTCGATTCCCATGATCATCTAGTGAATATTTATAAACATGGTGTTTAATCCAATAATGGTAGACTTTGAAAATCTTGAGCCAACAAAACCAACGCTGATTAATTTTTGTAGACGGAAAAGACCAAGTAAAATATACTTGGAATATTATTTGTGCATGAACATTCCAATATCGGAACACGTAAACTCTTTCTTGATGATTTTCTCCCTCTCTATATGTAATAGGGAAATAGGGAACACTGAATAGAAAAATAAATATACTAGTCAAGTCAACCAAATGTCATTAAACAACTGTGAGATTTGAGTGAAGAGCACTTCATGTCCAAAGTCAGAGTTCCTTTTTTTAGATTTATTTATGGAATTTTGTTTCTAAGATTATGATTAATTTTAAATAACCCAAATCGTCAATTTTTCAATTAACTTTAAAGTAAGTCAAACCATCAAATACTCCAAAAATAATTAGGAAAAGTTTATCCTTCCACGCACTACCTTTCACTGCGATTTTGTCACCTTTTTCCTTTTAGAAGATTTCCATGTTTGTTGTAATTATCAGCAACTTGTGTATCACTTATATCTTGTTTTAAAAGAGGCATGAAGTCCAATCCAATTTATTTCCTACTCTATCTCTCCTCATGGAAAATCCACGCTTTTACAAAATCTAATTGGGTCATTCATATTTCTATGGTATGGGAAGGTTCATAATTAAAATAATCATGGCAATTATTATGATAAAAAAAGAGATGCAGTCTAACATGCTAGCAATTGATATTAGTATCTAAGCATCACCGCAGTACATAGGCCTCTGGGACTGATGATGGCAGACAACAATCTATGAATATGTTTAAATAACATATTTCTTTGTTAAAGCTTCAGCGAGGAGAGGATTGATATTGAGGAAACCTGAAACAACTACGGTTGTATCTCAACTTCCTCGGTTTGATAAAAAAATATGGAATCTTTGTAAAAGATGAAAATATCAATTTTCCTCTGGGTTCTGAAGATTAAATTGTATGGATAAATAATGTGGCTCCACTCGGAAGAGAGACATAGGTCGATGCTTATGTTTAATATATGAGAAAGTAGTTGGCATATGTTGGATTCCCCTTTTCTCGTAGGGCACTTAGTTATTGAGAGTCCTTCACCCTAGATTGCCTACAATTTAATCTAGATTAAACTCAAATTAATATTAATTCAACGGAAAAGTAGCAGGGACTTTTGGAATTTCTTTTGCTGATTCGATCGAATCATAGCAAGGCTATTAGGGAATTTTGGAATTTATTAGGTTGAAGTTGGTAACAATGCTATCAACTAGATCTACGATGTCAGTTTTAATTTAAGTTTACTCACCTAAACCTACTAGTTTGTGTCGTGATTTAATGTAGAAAATATCACAATTGCACTCAGACACAGGGATGGCATAACAAGTTGTGGGTTCACACTTGCATTTAACTGATTAAAAGAAAAAATCACACATACATCTAAGTGTAAGTGTAATTGGATTGTATATTTAGAATACTAACAATGTGTATGCTCATTAACCTCAAGTTTGCATGTTAGAATCATTGTGGATATGAACTTGTTTCCTCTAGTAAGTTCACCCAATCCCTCTTCGCTACTTAATTCCCATTCGAATCAGATAATTAAGTTGTCATGAATATATATTTAATGCAACTCCAACCTTGACTATATAAATTATGACTAACATTGGATGGATGTGCTTGTCTATATACAAAGGAAACTGGACTCATTTACCCACATAGAATTTGAGAGAAATAACAAACAACCCCTAAGCTCACTAACCTCAAGTTTGAACGTTGGAGTCATTGTGGATATGCACTTGTTTTCTCTTGTATGTCAGCCCAGAAGGTAACTCCTCAAATTTAATTGTATTATTCATTTAGGTTGTTCATTATTATATACAAGAGGGAGTGACTGTTCAGTTCATCTCCCGATGACTCTCCATTTCAACTATTATTTTTTTAAACTAATTACAGTTGTTCACCTAATCCCTATGATTAGGTATCAACATTCCCCCCCTTAATCTGAAGGGATGTTGGTGAGTCCAAGTATCGTTCTAAATCTTTCAATCTTTTCTCTTCCAAGCGCTTTGGTGAAGATGTTGGAAATTTT